>DWAJ01005874.1:0-11018 GCA_018238005.1 Eurema mandarina | reverse complement strand
ATATTTTTAAATCACCAAATCGACATATTTTATCCTTGCTACCTCTGTTAGCTACCACAATCGAGAGTTTGGTATAGGAAATTATTGGGCGTCTCATCAAAATAAAGCTACTCACCAAAAATTAGCTCGATAGTAATCAATTGGAAAAATGTACCAGGGATCCCGGACTATAATTCATCTAATTTTATATTTTACTGAAGATATTTAATAAGGTGTTAATAATATACTTTTCTAGTCTACTGGTATACTAAGTATATCTACATCTGTATTCACTTTGTAGTCTGTAATAAATTCACTGCACCGCGTCATCGCAAGAAATCTTCACAAAATTATATAATTTATTATATAATGAAATAAGCCTATTTGATGAAATTAAATCAAAATATGAACTATTCGTTTCTCTGTCAGTGTGCCTGATTGGCGATTATATCACAAATAACCTGTTTTATGATACGTAACATGTATTACTTTTAAAAACCTAATTTTATTGCGTATTTAATATTGATAATTTCTTTATATCAGCTAATAAAATAAATGCATCTAGGAAGGATCTAAGATACGTTTTTGGAGACTAATAAGTCAAATGACTTAGTTCTTTTCATATTCATGTTATTAGATATTTAAAATGCTATTAGACCATTGTTTAAGCATTTCATAGACACATAAATAATACAATAATTGCGACCGATAAGGATGTCATCTTAACATGACATGTTATTGTATAACAAACCCTTGAAAATTCGTATCACACCAATAAATCGGCTTGACCTAAATTGAGAGTAAAGAATCCTTGAATTTATCGACCATACTAAAGTAATGATAAAATTAAGTGTTCTATATCAGCCGCTTCAAATTATACATTAAACTACTGAAAGGCTACATGGGTACCTACTACCTACATAACCCTAAAATTTTATAAGATTTAAAAAATTCTACGTAATTGTCAGGTATTGTAACAGAATCAGAAGAAGTTGTTTGATAAAGACAAACATAAAATTGTCATAATTAAAAAAAAGTTAATACGTAATTAAACTGTCCATGTCAATAAACTTTTTTAATGAAAAAAAAAAGAACTGAGAGCTAACCAGTATCCTAGTAAGTTGGTTAGTTATTTATGACATAGCTCGCTAGCTCGTAATTTTTTTAATTTATTATAATTAACAACTATGATGCAAGTATTATAAATAAGACATATAATATGTACTTGTATCTCTTTGTGATTTGTGTAATGGCCTCTGCAAAATGCTAACTCGCCTTAGTCATTGATTTACATAACTGTTTTTAAAGTTATATCACGCTTTCGTATTTCTTTGTTTTATGTAACGAATAATAAAAATCTACGGTAGTATATGAGAGTACGTATTTGTATGCAAATTAGTGACTTTTCAAGAGCTCCAATAAGCTGCATACAAAATTGCAACCAAATTCATGTAGAGCATGCAATTCATTCATCCTCATAAACTTCCGCATTGATAAGAGACTACTGTTATCAATGCTAAAAAATAATATATGATTTCAAGTGATAACATTGGAAAGCAAAATCTAATAAGGATTTTTATGATAAGAACTAAAGCGCTATCAAAATGCTATCCTTAAAACGGTTATAAATGTAAGGTTTTCCTCGTTAAATGAAGGAATCGATTAAATTGCCGGAAGGTTTTCTTTTCCTCTCTATGATGATGCCATGACTATTAAGAATACGGATATTTATTATTCTGAAAGCCTTAACAAAGTAAACGCCTTATACAATACAAATAACTATCATTACATAGTATGTATTAAAAAAGTAGCTTTCTTCTGTCTATCCCTATGTGCATACATAATTTAAGTATTTAAATCTTTAAAACTACTCAACCGTTTCTGCGTTTTTTTAATTAGATAGAATGATTGAAGAGGAAGGTTTATATGTATAATACATAAAGACACAAACCTTCCTCTTGAATCGTTCGATAAAAGTGCGAAGGCGGGCCTGGTCGCTAGAATAAGTAGTATAAATCGCTTTTAACTGCCTTTCTATGAAAGTATGCTTAAATCTTTAACACTACACAACCGATACCGATAAGGGTGTACCAAACCCAGGCGTGTAGTTAGATAAATATAAAATATCCCGACACAATTTTGTTTTACTATGTATTGATCTAATGCTTAATAAAAAAATTTAAGCTAAATCACAGTCAACCTTAACCTAAATAAAATACTACAATTCAAGTCCCAATCACTCCTATTTATCATATTTAAACCTTGAAAGTAATCTCGAGGACAACTTGACACGAGTATAGTAAGATATTGGAAATCTCTAAAAGACATTTGACCTCCGAAACCTGCACGCCCCCTTCTTGGGTTTCCCTGCAGTCTCAATTTAGTGAACTTTATGGATTGGCCCCGCCAGTGATACAAAGTAACAGTAAAATTATTGCACAAAGCGAAGCGGACGATGATCTCAAATTATACTTACGTAACGAAATGAATATACTCGTTTTGGTCACAGCCAGTCTAGCAGAGTGTTATATGATTGCAATATTGTTATTATGACCCATATATTGCAGTAAGATAAAATTGTTTATTATGTACTAAAGGGGGGACTTTTCCACCGTTATAGAGATAATAACGCGATGTTCTTAACAATAATCGTAATTAAAAAACTATGTTTTTAATTTTAATGTAATGTAATTTTAAATAAGTAAAGTTTAGGATTAAAAAGCTGTATAACATTATAATGTCCGAATAGATCAACGCAGGGCGGGTTAACTAAAAAACTAATAAAAAGACTAAACACCCGATTAGACTTAAAACTTATTGTTATACTCGGAATAAAACTTTAAAATATTCAATCATAACTAATATAACTTATCGGAATCGTTAAAAAACTATTGAAATCTGCGGAAACCACATATGTACCTATAACAGGATGCGCTTAGTGTGATAAATATTTTTTTAGCTTCGCAACTCAAAATGTTTTATATGATAATCTAAATTGATAAATCAGACTATAGATTGTGTTGATTAATTTTATGTTTTACAGACGCATATATTATGATTAATATATTTATCAGATTTTATAAACTAAATTTAATTGCTTACGTTACTAATAGATAATTGATTTAGTAAAACGATAAATGAGAAATAATATTATTTAACAAAAACACCTAGTTGATTTTTAAATAAAATTGTTTCTTAGCGTTTTGACGCCCGGTTCGCGTATTGTTTTAAAATATAAAACCTTTTCTACAGCTTAATTATAATACTGTGCATATCGCAACGATATTTTTATGCTTTATTTATTTCAAGTTATGTTTTTCATACAAAATAAAAACCGAATACATAAATTTTATAACTACAATGCATTCTTTTTTATAAGTGCTTTACAAGCATTAATACATACTGCGGAATTGTTTACGTAAAACGGATTAAGCGATAACTCCACATTGTTAACGTTAGTTTTTTACCATGAGTAAAATATTTTAAAATGCGAGCAATAAATAAAAATATCTGCTTTATTTAACGTGTTATGTTGTCGTTATTCTAACACTAAAATAATTCTTCAAATACGAATTTCGCTTAATATTATTTAAGAATTCAATTTCGTTATGAATATAGATACATACATAATAGTTTTTCTTTCTCAAACGTTTACAGGCAAAATATTTTATAAACAAAATATAATTTATTATATGCAATGTATAATTAAGTCTTATAGAAAATCTAACATATCCTAGAGGCTTTGTTTGGCTACGGATCTGTATACTTATTTACATGAGGGGCACGTCACGTGTAGCGGCGAACACTACGCAGTACACACCTCCAAGTGACGGCCTTTGCGGAATGTCGACCTTTTAATTTTTTTATTCATATGGTAAACGTAATGCAAGGGGGCTTGGCTTTCAGCTTATTTGTAAAGACATGAAACTTATAATTTAACTTCAATATGTAGATTCAACATAGTTAAACAAAACTGACAATTTTTTTATAATTTACACTGTTTTTAATTATGTTTTTTTATGCAAAATTTTATTACATTGTTTCTAAAGCTTTGTTATAATCACATTATTTCAACTCTCTACATTTTTCTATTTTTATTTTTGATATAAACATATTATGATATAAGTAAAACATTTTTAATATAATATTAAATAAAAACTTATGTTTTAATTTCTATCTACACATAGTATAGAACTCAAGAAATAAATAAAGACTGACTGAAATTTCTTTACAAAATATATTTATACAGTATTACTTTTTGTAATATATCCAAATTCTAAATATATGTAGCAAAAATTCTCTTAACAAATTATACATATTAATCATAGAAAAAAAAATTGTCTATATGACGGACAAATACAATTAAGTTATCTAATTTAAATTCTGATTAGAAATTTCCCTTTTTAAAACCTATTTCTATTTGTTTATTTTTCTGCAATTTAAAGCTTGTGTAAAGTAATGTTATCATTAGTAAGGCACAATACCTTACAATAATTCATTTTCAAGAAAGTGGACATATTATAAGCATATGGGAAGTAATAATTATGATATTGCAATTATGATAAATTAGGAGTCTAACAAAGTGCGATGCCAAAAAACATGTATACTACTTACCTCAATATTTCCCATAGTTTGGAATGCAGTAAACACAAACATAAAACCGAACCCAAGTAAAATAACATTCATGAATCTTCGCTCCATGGTGCTTTTTTTAATTACGATTACTTTATAAAATAAAACAATTAACAAATCGAGTTTCTAGTAGGAATTTATTCAGGCGAACTCATCGAAAATAACTACGAATTTTACGCTGTTATACGATACGCGTACGCTTTTATAATGTAATAATATCCAGCACCATTCTCCAATTTCTTATCCAAACTCCCTCCACATCGAACAGTAGGTATATAAAGTTTTTATACAAATTAAGATTTTAATTACACGCAATAAAGTACAAAATTGTAAAACATGATGATGCTTCGAAGAATACAATTGACATGATCAGTGTTTAGTAAATAAATAAAGTTACGTCACCTATTTCTTGACTTGACAATGACAGGTGACAAATCGATCATAGTGTTATTGAACTTAATTTTTATCTGTAAAATACATAATTAAATAACGTACTTTCTATTTGCTTAAAGATAAATACTTTTGAAGTTTTATTTAACACTACATGAGGACGAAGTAAATAAAGAAAATTGTTATTTTTTTGTAATTGTGGTATAAACATTCTTGAGTTCTTTTGTTTTAAAAGTGTTTTACGCATGTTTAGTTAAAGCAAACATTCTTAATTTTCTGTATGACCTAATCAAGAATGAAATTACATTATAGATTTGTGTTGCTTTGTGTGGTTGTAGCTAAAGCGACTCCAGACAATTTAATCAGTTCAGTCTTTCCTTATGAAATGTCATCACTCTGGCAAAGAACCTCCAAAACCAAATCTCATAGCTAAAAATTTAAAACCCTCCCAATGTGGAAATGTTAAGTTAAAGAAAAAAAATGACGTTTGTTTGACATTGATTGTGTTATTAACAGAGATTTTATTGCCACTTTATTAATCCCCATTTTTGGGCATTTCATTTAAAGAAAATAAATCAGTGTTAATCAGTTTAAATTTCCCTATGTAGGTAGTGAGTTTTATAATTAACTAAGACAAATAATTTAAATTGTATTAATGTGAAATGCAATTTAGAAAAAAATAAGTATGAATATGACACTCTATAAGATAAGATGACAGCGTTAGTTACAAAATTTGTCATATGTCTTTAAATTTTTTGTAGATCTATATTCTTTAATATTCATTAAAGCGAGTAGTGGTTTTATCTGTGACGATACATTTATTTTATTTTCTGATTCACTCTAGAATTCTGTTGTGCTGCTAGTTTGTTCGGCTCTATTTTAGTAAATAAATTAATGCTAATGTTGTGAATTCGTATAAAATTGAAATGGAGTGCCTTAATGGATTTATTAAATAAAATCCTCAGTGATGTACATAGTGATGTATAGAATGTGAAGATGATCTCATTGGCGTGCTGACATTAGTTACGTTCTTTTCGGCGATATCTTGATTTTACTGTAGTAATCTTAGTCCAATGACCTTCTAAATTTTATAGAAAAATAAATAAAATTTGTAATAATGAAGAAACAATTTTATAGAGTGAAACAACTCGCCGACCAAACATTTTCAAGGTATTATCAGTATGTTATATCAGATAAGATTATAGTTCTTAAATGACACTTTAGTTGTTATTATTTTAAAAGAGAAGAGTAGTAGGTCAAAAAAGTTGTTTACATCCGTCGTCATTTTAAATTAAATTGATAGAATTATTTTAAAATGTTAAAGAGTCATAAATTATTATTTAAATTTAGGTCTGGTAAAGGAGAGGCACTCACAGATGAACTTCAAACTGCTGATCGGAAAGTTGAACATTTAAGAAATGCACTACAACTGGTTAGTAAAAGACTTTCAACTGGAGCAGGAAATACTCAGGGGCAAGATCCAGCCGCTCGAGAAAAAAGGCTAAAAAAACTTCCAGAATATCTTTTAGGTTTATCTATGTGTGAAGCCAGTAACTTTGATGATGATGACAGCATTCTTAAATACATCTTACATGAGTGTGGTAAGGTTCACAAATATGCAGTTATATCTTTATCAAGTCTTGTTTTTTTTGTTTTCATTTTATGTTTTAATATTTGCTTCATATGTTAATATATAAAAAATTATAATCAAGAGTATTTATGGAAATTATATAATATTATGTAATAAAAAATGTCAAAATGCATTATTTTTCATGCTGTGTTGCAGGAAAAACAGAGAAATTTTTGGCAAATGAAATAGCAGAACATGAGCTAAAAGTGGAACAATTAGTGTGTTCTCCTCTTACTTCAATAGGTGATACAGATTTACCAGCTATAATGAAAGCAAAAAAACACCTCAGCAGACTCATGAGTGAAAAAGAATCAGCAGCAAGTCGATATAATGCAAGTATTATATTTATTATATTTTTATGTGTGTGAAATAAGTATATTGTTAGATGTACATACAAAGTTTATATCATACTAGCGACCTGCCCCTGCTTCGCACGGGTGCAACTACAGAACGACCTCATACACAACGTTCACAGCATTTTGGCAACCCGCGGACGTTACCGCCGCGGCGCCACAACAACTACGTCCCTTCATTTTAAATTTGTAATATCTTCGGAACTATTCACTCAAATTACATGCGGTAAAAAGCATATTGATCAATAATAAATGCACAATTTATTTAAAGTACTTAATTGGATAAGGATTAATGCTGTATAGTTTAAAATCACTACATAAATAACCATTTATTAGTAAAGGATTAAAAATGGTTATGGTGGGTTATCCCTAAGTGATAGACATATGCCATCGCGGACTTTTTTGTAGAACTTTATAAGGTGGACAATACAGTAGTACAATATTTTAGTCTATCTCATAGGGTTTAGCCAGCGTTTGCAATATAAGCGCATAAAAATGTTCTTATTTACGACATCACATAAGAAACCTCTAAATTTATCAGTCTTTCTCTACTATATTATGCATGTATTATACATATAAACCTTCCTTAAGTATCACTCTATCTATTCAAAAAAACTGCATCAAAATCCGTAGCATAGTTTTAATGATCTAAGCATACATAGGGACAGACAGACAGCGATAACAACTTTGTTTTATACTATGTGATGATATAGTTATAATATTAGGACCTTACCTACAAACTATAATATAATATTTGCCATGTTGATAGTTTTTTATTTGTAATGATAAAGTGGTGATTCATCACTTTACCAGAATGTTTTTGATAAATACAAATTATGGATTGAATACAAATATGCTTAATAATTGATGTTGAGACATTAGTACAAATCTTAATTGATTTGTTATTGGTTTTAACCAAGACAAAATATATTTGTTCCTCGAAGTACTTATACACATCAAAATTTATTATATAACTATATCTCTCTTATCAATGTACAAACCATTGATACTGTAGATTTCGAACCTATTTTTGTGAATAAAAATCTAAGATATTTTTGTTTATTTTACGTGGAATAGATAAAGATAATCTTTCAAGGAAAACCTAAAAAGTATAATTTTACTGCTATATTACATATTATGGCCATCATAATTTCATCACAGTTTCATTTTGAGCTTAATTTAATATATAATTTAATTTACAGCACTTAGAGCGTCAAAAGGAAGAAAATCCTACAAAATTAACTGCGGCAAGGGAAGAATTGGAAGAAGCTGGCAACAAAGTTGAGGCAGCCCGAGATGCCCTGGCCGCAGATATGTTTGCTCTTGTGGCTAAGGAAGCACAATTAGCGCACACTCTCCTGCAATATGTTAAACTGCAGAGAGCTTATCATGAATCAGCCTTGCATTCTCTACAAGATACCGTCCCAGAACTTGAAAGATTTATAAGTATGTATCACTTCTGTTTCATTTCTTATTATTATTTTTGTAGAAGCAGATAACACAATATTTATGTTTTTAAAAACATAGTTTGTTATTGAATTTGTGGTAAAAATATAAACTCAAAGTACTAATTTAATGTCAACTGAAAAAGTTGAAGAACCATTCAATATTTACTGACTTTTTTAAGTACTAATGATAAGATTATTTTCCTTCTTTTTTGTGACCTAGTCAGAGCTAAGATGCTTAATATTGAATGTGATCATAAATTTTAGTATGTAATTGGCTGTACATATAAAATAGTACGCTTTCTAAACTAATACTTAAAAGAAATATATTTTGCAAGGTTTCTCCATAAAAAGGCAAATTTCTGGATTTGGTCATTCTCTCTGTCTGAGCTGAAAAATTACGAGGATATAGAATCTTATTTTAAGCACGTTAAACCGCGTACCTATTCCATGAAATAGTAGAATCGATTAAACTAATGGTCACTTGAAGTTATCTACCCAACTCTTAATTACTTTATCCATTTAGGATAAGCATCTGACCTGCCCATGACCTAATGGATCGCATAAAACTAGTCGCCTACTGTGAATGACAAAACGCCTGTTAATAACAATTTTACATTACGAAACAACTAAGCGAGATAATACTTGACATTGAATATAAGTTAAATTAGCACATTTTTTCAATAAACTGTAATATCATTGCGATTCGTTTATCAAAACCGTCAAAACGACAAAATACACGAATAGACATTCCTACGATCAGCTTTTTATACTCAATTGTTTTTTTTTATCTTGTATGTGTTTTTAATATGTATATTTAGGGACGATTGTTCTTTTGATAATAAAAAAATATTAAATCGTTTGTTCCTCATGCTTTTGCGTTGATAAGATTGCAATAATCAGATCATCTCTATTTATAATGACTCAGAATACGATATATGAGAAATTTATAACTAAACTTTGTAACTATTCGTAAGCTTAACAACAAGGCAATGAGACAGTTCAATTATACAATACACCAACTGTTCCATTTAGTAAGTAGATGAGCGATACCGCATTTAATCAGCACAACTGCTTTATAACGTTGTGGATTCAAACAACTCTTGTGACTCATATATAAGTTTCAATCTAAATACAGCGAGATTAAACACATCGATGCGATAAGACTTACAAACATACTACATATTATATCAATCGAGACTAACGTTTTTTGATTAGTGATATGTTCATAATGTGATGTAAAAGCTTCATTTACATATGTAATTGCAATTTTTCTTATTAAAAAAATATGTATACTATACTCTAATCTCACTCTCTGCAGTAAATAAGTTTTTATATTGAATGATGAAAATGTTTAAAATCAACCCAGTTGTTTAGACTTCTTATTTGGTGGACTGACTAAATTAGGCTATAAAAATTTATATAGGTTATAAAAATGATAATATATAATAGATATGTTATACCCATACAAATCAACCGAAAAAAGTGTTCCGCGCAGCAGCGGCAGCACACATACATACAAGACAAAACGATAGAAAAGAGATAAATGAGAAAAACAACAAAAAAAGAGATAGTTTTGTCAGTTGCGCGTGAATGCACCGGCAACGAATCACCTAAAAGTAAGACGTCCTAGTTAGGATGTTTTTGTGTCTTCAAAATTTTGCGCTTATAACATATCTATTTAATATAATATCAGTGGGTTATAATTATTAATTATAAGTTACCTTTATAATTTTTTATAAAAAAAATAAACGTACGTACTCTATATACAGTGTACATAGAGACTGTTACCATAATTAATTAAATCAAATTAAATGAACGACAACAAACTGCAATCTATTTAAGGTGCATTTGGATATTAAAAAAGATATCGCGACCCATTTTTTTGTCTTAGAAAAAATCTAAGTATCCTACATAACCTAGATCTAAGAGTGTACTTACTGTGCCCTAGTAGTTGTATGACTGCTCTCTCTTAGGGAGCAAAGATAACACATATGGTTGTCGATGTAGTTCACGAATATATTAATATAAGTTCACATTTTTATTCCAGATGATAGTTCAGTGAAGCCAGTATTCGGATATCCATTAGAAGAACATCTGCGTGTGACGGGTCGCACGATCGCATTCCCCATTGAAATCTGCGTGTGCACGCTACACGAGCTAGCTTTGAACGAAGAGGGACTTTTCCGGATAGCTGGAGGTAAAATATTACCTAGACATAACTATGAATATTTTTAATAAAATACTAAATATACATAAATATACCATTTATCAGTTCCCTTTTTTGTCAAAATAATATGTGCAGTAACTTACACACACAACGTACACAGTAACTTTTTGATTGCTCTATATTTTACCTTCAAATAACAAGTGAACCAAATGTCAAATTATATGACTAAACTAGCTGTGCCAGCGACTTCGCCCGCGTAGAAAAGTGACTTAGGGCAGCATTTTTGAAAATGCCTAACCCGCGCCAACAAACGTTCAGCAAGTTCAACGTGATTCTTTAAATTGTCATAACTTTTTTATTTATCAACCGATTGACATGAATTAAAGACTAAATGTTAAATTAAGCTTACCACAATATAT
>DWAJ01005873.1:0-11018 GCA_018238005.1 Eurema mandarina | reverse complement strand
GGTGGGTTTTAGTCGGTAGTGGCCCCTTTTAGGCGAGTCCGACATAACCGCCTCCTTCTCCCCCGAGGAGGACGCGGTATCCGTAAGAGGATTTCCCCCAGTTAAAAAAAAAATAAAAAATGGTATAACTGGTGTGACCTGCGGTTTATCGTGTCAATTTGGGCCCGATCTTTTTTAATTTAAATAAAAAAAAAACAATATATCTAATCTCTTAAAAACCCCCAAATAATCCATATTCTGCACATATCAATAAACATTCTTTTAAATATCGTTTTCTATATTTTCGTCATCCCGAATATTAGTTTCAGAGAATTCTTGACTTGTATAAGTTTGTTATATTATAAGTGAATTCGGAAAGCTCTCTGAAGTACGCACCTTGCGAATCACTCAATCGCTGCGGAATTACCCTCACTATCGGAGTATCAATAAAATGCAATAATAACATACTTGGCGAGTCGGAGGTCGCGAGGGATCGGGATCACAGGCTTCTGTGAGTGCTGCGAGACCCTCATTATATATAATACAGATCATCTTAACACGCTGCCGGCTCTATTGTATAGTTTCATTTGGGACACCGAATAGAGTGTTAAGATTTCATTATTAGCAAGCTAAGTAAGAGCCCTTGTACTGATATTTTATTATTACAAGCCGAAACAGATAGTAATCTTAATATAGGTATATAAATCTCGTGTCACAATGTTTGTCCTCAATGGACTCTTAAGCCACTTAACCGATTATAATAAAATTCGCACACCATAAAGTCCACGCGGACAGAGTCGCGGGCAACAGCTAGTGTGACTATAATTATTGGGTAGTGGGAGCCGTTCTCGAATAGGGTAGATTCTATTTCAGTTATTTGATAGAAAAAAAGGTCGATTTTAAAATGACTTAACATGGGCGATAATAGCTTTAAGTAAGCTTATGTTACTACATTCAATAAATATGTAGATAAAGTCTATAGACTTCATTTTAAAATGACTTTAAAAATTTAAATTATATTATTTTATAGATCGACTTTGGAGGGCATCGCCTGATAGTTAGCCAAGTATCACTTTTGAAAATAATAACAAATTTGCTAAGATAAAAACTGTTGCGTTATCTGCTTCTTATGCTAATGCACAAAGGAATTTTCACGACCGCTTGCCGCAGTGGTAGTCGTGGGTTCGATCCCCACACCGGAAAAATATATTTGTAATTTACATTTGTATTTTTCTGGAGTCTCGGTGTTGCTATGTATTGTATGTGTGTATTTACAAAAGAAAACTATGATACACATGTAATTTTTCCGTAATCTAGTTGCGATAACACAAGCTCTGCTTAGCGTGGGAATAGATGGCGCTGTGTAATGTGTCCTGAAATATTTATTTATTTATTTAATTTTACACTTACATCTACAAATGTCAGGCTATCTCTGAAGAGATTATCACTTTATGTCAATTACAGTCTTTGGGAAATTAATCACCAATGAATTTTAAATTGTTTCTAGGAATAAACGATAAAATTGTTTAGCTTTAAATTCTTTAAGAGAAGGATAGAACTTTGATTCCATTTTTAACTGAACCGACAAATTACTTCATGAGATTGCATAATTTTACTTAAATGTATGGTAACATATAATTAAGGGTGACATGGACCCCGCCCAACCCCACTACTTTAAGAAAGTCTACAGAAGTTATTTGCATAGTTATAGGCGACCTATGAAACACTTGATAGTAATCTAGACTAACGATTAATTAGGTCCTCGCTGTGAGCTAGTAACCTAGTTTAAGACTACAATTTATTAAATCATTATATTATGTAGAACCAAAATTAATATTAATTCTACTGTGAAACAAAATAAAAATGAATTCTAGTATGTACTATTTTGGGAGACTGGGGTCAAAGTTTTCGTAATAGGAAAATATTTTTTTTATTCAACGAAATTCAAACCTAAGTCTTAAAAACAGAATAACAATGTGGACTTAAAATTGGATTAAAGAATGTTACCAGCACTCAAAACATTTATTTAAAGATATTTAAATATATGGAATTTGTTCGAAAGTAATTAATTATATTGTTATGGCGTAATTAGTTATTAGAATAAATTGTGCGATTACTAGTTAGATATAAATGTCAGTCAACGTGATAACACCTCGTCAGGTCAACTTCGATAAGCTTCTCAGAAATCACGCGTTATATTCATTACATTTAGACTTGGTTTAGTATTTCTTTTGAAGCTTCCTTCAAAAGCCGTAACGACCATAATAAATTAAAAGTCAAAAGTAAATTTATCCAACTAGGCTACATTTTTTTACGGGGGTAAATCCTCTTACGGATACCGAGTCCTCCTCGGGGGAGAAGGAGGCGGTTATGTCGGACTCGCCTAAAATCGGCCACTACCGACTAAAACCCACCGGTAGGCGCTCCCCGCTTAGTTCCCGTTCCCGGGGCAGTATCGGGATAAAAGTATTCATGTTTTAAATCAAAGTCAAAAGTATCTTTATTCAACCAGGCTACATATAGTAACACTTGAATCGTCATGGTATTACAAAACATTTACCACCGGTTCGGAAGGCAGTTTCTAAAGACAAGAACCGGCAAGAAACTCTGATAGTTGCTCTTCTTAAATAAGAACATACAATTGTAAATAAATGGCTATTATTGTGTTTCCGTGTTCGGTTTTATGTCCTACAAATAATAATCATACAATCATCTGGATGGGCGATTATTTCACGTTCTATCGAGCTGGGTCGACGGAACTTCGTTCATGTGTAGCTATCCTAAATTATATTGCCTTATACTTACCCATTTTCGTCTCTACTGTGGTTCTGAATATAATATTCTTACTTCAAAGAATATTCTAAAAATAAAATTATAGAAATTACGGTTCAGCTGTTTTCGAGTTATGCAATAAGCAAAACATTTGGGGATGTTGTTATATGGTGACCCATGGCACTCACTCACAGTTTAGTTATTAAATAACATAAGAGTATTAAATTTGTTCACTATATTAATAAGCCTACCACACTACCTAGCTAAAAAATTTTATAATAATTATAAAAATAGATATTTATACAAAACTAAATCAGTTAAACCATTATTGACATTTCCCTAGCACGAAGCACGCATCTACACTGCCATGCCTACAGTGCCAACAGTCTGCATGTTGTTCTTTCTTTCACGGCAAAACGGCTGGACCGATTTAGTTGAAATTTGGTATGTAAATAAATGATACCCTGGATTAAAACATAAAATAATTTTTATCCCAGTATTGCCCCGAGAACGCGAACTATGCAGGTAAAATCGCGGGGAGTATCTAGTCATAAGCATGAATCAAAATGGCGTCTGTTTTCTCTCGTTTAAAACGCTCTGATTAAATAAACATCTGAGATCTCAAAGTACACATTTGAATACAAACTACATTTATTGTGTTTAATTAAATTTCTAAACGTTTTTGTTATTATTTATTTTGTTTTCATACAAATCGTTTTTTGTATATATAATTCTAAATCAATACCTAAATAGTATAAAACATCGTCGCTATCCACCGTCTGTCTGTCCCTATGTATGCTTAGATCTTTAAAGCTACGCAACGGATTTTGATGCGGTTTTTTTTTAATCGATAGAGTGATTGTTAAGGAAGGTTTATGTGTATATGTCGCGTATTACAAAACGGCCCTGTTTTGTAAAACGGCTAGCCGTAATGTAATACAGCGGATAATACAATCCGCCTGCGACATATATAATATATATTAGTTGCGTAAATGCAGGTAAAACCGCTGGGCGCGGTTAGTAAGTTTATAAATATAAGTTCCCAGCCAGACTGGTATTGACAAGGGAATGAAATCTAAGCTGGTAAGAACGGAGTGCGCGACTAATAGTTCTATATCTGAATACATTCCTAGTTTTTCAATTACAGAGCATAGTGCGACATTTCGATCAACGTCAAATTAAAGAACATTTGTTAATTTTCTGCCACTGCACATGTAATTGCACGCATCGAGCGAAAGCATTACTTAATATTTTTGAGAGTTGTCGACATATGAATGAAGAAATATGTACTTAAAACATTCAACGTAAAGCAATATTACGCATAATGCTTAGTAATGTTATAATTAAAGAACTAGGCTGGTCTATTTAACAATTTCTGATGCGATTTTTTTCATCAATTTTCAAGTCCTAAGAGGTATATCCGACCCTATAAAAATAAACTTAAGTACTAAAAGAAACATTTTAGACCTTTTTTCCATTCATCTTTTCAAATTTCATTCATAAAATCTAGAAAAATCTGCATACACTTCGTCTTACGTAAATAATGCTATCGTATCATAAATAACAAACACTATACCTAAACATACATTTTATGACTCTAAAAAGTCAATAAACGTATTATAATTGTAATAAAAATGCTAATTCGCTTACGTTGGCAAAAATATATGAATTGAACACCGGTCCCAACAACGCAAATGCAAATTATATTACTGTATTTTATTTATGATAGGAAAATATTTATGTTGTGTGTTTTTAGTTTTATTTAATTGAAAATAAGGTTGGTCGCAACATCTTGGTTATTAAAAGCGGAGTAAGGGTCGATCCATACGGTTGGTTTGTTTTCCTATCGGATTGGGTTGATATAGGAATTTTTATTTTTATTTTATTTTATTAATACAAGGTTGTCCACCAATTTTTACAATAGTACACTATATAATAACATTAATACAAAGATGAAAAGCTTATTGTAAAGACGTTACAGGACAACACAACATGCACAATACAATTACTATCTATATCTTATTATTATTAACAATACTAATTAAAACAATATTTTTTTCTTGAACGTACTGGAATAGGTAAAGTAGCTCAATTTTAACAACAAATTCTATAAAAGAGATTGTATAGGTTAAAATAGATATCCTCTATAGAAAGCACGATTGAAATGTATTTAGGATACATTTCAAAAAGTGTTCAATTAAATAATCCTGAATCGGTCTCTTCTTATGTTTAAAGAATGCAAATAAAGACATTTAATTTGGTTAGAATTTTTGCTAGCTTCCTTCCCGCTAACTGTGTGAGTGTGTGTGTGTGTGTGTGTGTCTGTGTGTCTGAGAATGACGTCATCAGCCCAGAAAGTCGGAAGCCATTCTATTTGTATATAGAGATGTCAATCGCCAGTCGCCACCTGTCAGTGTGGTTCCATCCTTAATGCAATATATTCTTACGTCAAATAACCCGTTCTGAAGGCCGCTAAACAAAGATTATGATACACAGAGCAGCCTGTGTGGTACACAAAATCATGGAGCTGGTAGCATAATATTAGGTCGTAACAATAGGTATCTAAAACTAGGCTGAAAATGTAATTTCAATAAAAAAAAATCTAGAGTTTTTTACGGAAATTGAAAATAAATCCGTCACACCATTTATTAATAAAATTTATTAAGCAATTGTCAAACAAGTTATTAACTAAAATTCAATTAATAAAGACAAAGTTTTAATTTGATTGTTTCTCTTAAAAAGCTTAAGTGTCTTGCTTAGTTATCGGTTATAACTAAGTCGTATATTCAGTTAATTACACTAATTATTAGTTAATACATGTTATATCGCTCATCACTATTTATATATCATTGTACACGTAATTAGTGCCAAATAAAATAATTACGTAGTACCTGGAAAATTTTGTGTTCGAACACACAAGTCATAACAATAGAACGATTACAACAAAATTATTAAAAATACGGGTTTTACGCACACGCGCACATTTTTAATAATGACCCCGGTGACGTCACGCCTGCCGAGCCCGGCTCCACGAACACTGCCGTATCTGCGGAATATTAATCAGACCTTATTTATCAATAAGAATACTGGTTACTATAAAATATAAACAGTTTGTCGCCGGCCGCCGTCCTGCGCACGTCACCCGCCCGGCGCACGCGACCTCACACCACCGCGAATATGCTCCCGCGACAATGACAATGCTAGCTCATCTTATGTTGGTGGTCGTCGCGTCCAGTGCAGTGAACACGCGACACGTGCACGTAGCTCCCAGTGACAGATATGCCGACCAGTTTGTGCAGAGCCAGAGCCGTGACCTGAACGCCTACGGGCAGCTCGAAGGTTACGCCCGACACCCGGAACACGGGCTGCCTCCTAAGACCAATTTGAATGGACCATACGTAGAACGAGTAGATAATATTCGTTACATAAGTGATAGAAATCAGAATTTGATGATGTATCCCCAACAAGGTTACGTCGGAGCCCACAACTTTAACACTCAAGATATATCACAGTATGGGAAACAGAGCGTGGATAATGAATTGGAAAGAAAAGACTCGACGGATAGTAAGAGGATCAATACGGCACGCTCAGACAACGGCCAGTTAAGTAATGCACAAGGCCAAGGCCACGAAATGCGGAGCGACCGTAAAATGTATGATTCAGCGAAACACGAAACTATGTATCGCAATGGAAATACACGACCCGCGACTGATATACAAGAGAGGAATAACGGTGTGGAGCCAGTTACTGAGAGGAAGCCTTTTACTAACGCTCCTAGACGGACTGAGGACAAGGTGAAGGGGATGGATGATGATGTCTGGATATGGAGCGACAAGGAGAGCACGAATGTGAAAAGTAATACGACTGATTTAGAAGACAGGGCAGCTTTCTCAGTTGACGGTTGTCCGACTGGGAAGGCCAAGATTGCCGGCTCGAGCATGTGTGTAGACAAACACTAGGATATTATAGTACATAGAACATTAGTGTGAGCATTCCCCATACGATATTCTGCTGAAACCAAAACTCTCGTGTGAGTTTGCGTAAGACAAGAAGAAAAATAGCGTATGCATTGAAGGATTAGGATTTTCTCAGTGCTGAAAGTTGGATAAGTGATTAGAATTAGTTTTCAAGTTAATTAGTATGAGCACCTGCGTAATTGGAATAAGTGTTTGAATGAAAAAAACGAATATCATTTTTAAAAGCGTGTTTTTCTTATTTTTGATTCGATATGGCATTGACATTCTCCATCGATGTATGATTATTTATAAGTGGTCACAGACAAAATGTTTTAATTCAAATTCGGTTATTATTGTGCCCCAAAATTTTATTTAGAAATGACATTTAAATTGCTGTTTAAATTAATAATTATATTAAATGATATTATTACAATTTAATGTATTGACGTAATATGCCGAGTAAATAAATTACGATAAATCAGAAGAAAGCAAAATAATTTGAAGTTCTTTTGACATCACTAATTGTGGCTAATTTAAATTATATTTTTTATTTCTTATCGTTATCTAGTTAAAATTTTCAAAATTCTTAACTGGATTATTAATAAGTGTATCGAGATGATTTTCAATTTTAATTAATAACAGGTGTATTTAGTGTTGTGTCGTGACTCGATAGATCGTGATCTTTTAATTATTTCCTATTTATAGTGTTTGTTTATGTTTAGTGTTATAAACATGTCTTTAAGAAAACTCCCGATAACATTGACATTTTTTAAATATATTTTTTATTAAAATGTTGAGTTTGTTTTGCGTTACCTTATACATACATACCAAAAACTATAACATCTTCGTAAAGAAGTCAGTGTCAACTATGAGAGAGACTCTTTTTACGAACAACGATCATTATGTGCTATAATCTCAACTTTTCCCTTTATAAGACAGATACGTATTCGCGATGCTTATAGATGGTGCATTAACCGAGGTAATTACTTACCGTCACGCGACCCTTTGCATTTTTGCCCGTCATAACAACATTAAATCGAAAACACTGTATGCTATGTTTGATCGTTAAAAGTGCGGAAATGAAACATATAAAGGTATATAAAGGTATATTATTATATCAATTTTATAAATGTAAATTTCAATTAGATGCGTGTTATTGGTTATTATAAATAATTCAACGAGTGCGTAGTGTTGTATGTGGGCGGTTGTTCGTGCTAAAAAAATTAAACTATAAATAATTTGAAATAGGTTAAACAAATAAATAGTTTTGAGTTGCATTTTTTTTAAGTATAGGAAGACAAATTAAGATTAAATTATTTTAATTTTTATGTTTCCCTTTCCATGACGACTTATGTAAACTAATTTGAATAAAATATAACAATTGCGCAGGTCTTATTTTATTTTATTCATTAATTCGAAAAAGATTAACGAAAAGTAAGTTAGTATGGCAGTTTAAGTGAAAGTGATCTTAGAACTTGAATTAAAGGGACTCTAGTCAACCAATTTATACCAACCTATATTAAAAAATGTTAAAAATAAAAAGCATGATTCAGAACTCATCGTATTAGTATAAGTTACTAGAAAGCCATTGCTTATGACCAATTAATTCATATAATTTTAATTAATTATCACGATTAATTATTGCTTCTGTATAAATGATTTGTCTTTTAAACATTGCGTGATCAAAAAATTCTGTCAAAATTTAAAGAAATATCGGGGCACACCTACGGAACGCCGCCAACCAGAAATATCCTCGCTTACATAGAGGCTTCTTAGGTTTATTTGGTTTCTCAGGTTTAGTATCTAGGTTGGTAGAAGAGTCTTTGTCTTGAGTACCTTGGTGGTTTGAACCCTTAAATTCTGATGGTCGTGTAACAGAATCTGGTTTTTCAGTGGTTTGTTTTACCGAATCCTCGTTTTCAGTACTTTGATGGTTGGAACCTTCGATTTCAATATTTTGTGTCTCAGAATTTGTTCTTTCAGTACTTTGTTTTATAGAATCTCTATTATCAGTGCTTTGGTTTTTAATTTCTGTAGTTTTTGTGCCAGAATTTGTTTTTTCAGTAGTTTGGTTGGTTGAATTTCTAATTTCAGCACTTTGGTTATTGGAGCCTTTAATTTCTGTATAGAGTGTGTCAGAATTTGTATTGTCAGTGGCTTGGTCGGTTGAATGTATGTTTTCGGAAGATTGATTGTTGGAATCTAAAATGTCTGTATTTGGTGTCTCAAAATTTGTTTTTTCAGTAGTCTGTTTTATTGAATTTCCATTTTCATTACTTTGATTCTGGTTGCTAGACGGCGTGTTTTTCTTATTTTCATTACGGGAAGTCACATTTTCAGTTGATTCATTACCTGTATTTTTATTCGTACCTGTGTTTTCAGATTCACTAGTTTCGTTTCTAAAATGAGTGTTTTCGGTAGTTTGATTGCGGGCTCCGTCGGTTTTAATAGTCTTTTTGCTGGAATGTTCAATGTCAGTAATACCGTCACTATAATCCTTAGTGTCAGTACTCGAATTGTTAGAACTTGTGTTACCATCGTCGTTGCTTGAACTGCTATTATTATAATTTTGAATATCGCTTACAGTTTGAATGTTTTCTGAACTGTTTCCAGTATCTTCTTTATTATCGACTTTGTTTGAGGAATTCTCATCGCTTGCGGCGTTTTCATTTCTGGCTTCTATCTCGCCTTCTACCTTAGGAGTAGTGGTTTGCGAGTCACCTTCAATGCCCCTGTTTAGAAAACTTTGACTATCATAGCACTGCACTTCCATAATAATAGCCAGTATGAAGAGTTGAGCTATTAGTTTCATTTTTACTACCAATTTTTACAGGCGAGAGATCGGAGCGTTGCCGGCAAAATGTTTTATTTTTAATTTCAAGCTATGAGTGTAGAAATTGTAATAATCGATTATAGATTTAAATTTATAATAATTTCACAGGAATAAAACAAGTTTAGTTATTTGTTTTATATTAAAATTCGTTACGAAAAATGTTTTTTTAATATTGCGTCGTAAATTCTGATACAAGTAGAGACTCAAATGCAAACCAACCCACGTAGGTGATTTGTCTAAGCCCGTAATGATTCCACAGTTAAAAAAATATACTGTATTATTATAAATGTTTATTCAATTGTATATGCCATAACAAAATTCCAAGTCACAGAATGCACTCCTTATATCTAATAAACGTTAGAAATTATGCGTTTTAGCCGAATAAAATGCATCGGTGTAAGTAAGAATCCCAATGGGTCGGGAAGGGACAGATGTTGGCTTCTTCAGAGCTGTCGGAACTGGAGTCAGCTATCTCCTGGGTTACTGGAATCAGTCGACAGCACGCGACACCTACAATTACAAGGACACACAAAAGTTGAGCCAATACCTTCATCTTGCAGAGTTAGAGATTCAACGAGTGATGAACGAACGATTATTATTGGCGATTTATATATAGTTTGTTTAAAGGTTAATTGATTTATACGCTTAGATTAGTTATACGCTAATTAAAAAATGGTCAAGTGTGTGTTGAATTTGCGAGATGAGTGTTCGGTATAGCTTACTTAAGTATAAATTGCCTGACGATCATTTTGCTTTATACACAGACAGTGTGTTCAGTGTAATTTGTAAAATATATCTAAAACTTTTTATGACCACTTAAAGACATCAATCAATTTAGATTTTCACAAAGTTACGAAGTACACGTTTTTATGCCAGAAAATTCGTTTTATTAAAAATTAAAATTAAAATTAAAAACATTTATTTAATGAAATTTAACAAAATTTGAATTGCACAGCTTCCACAGAAGGTTTCCCTGTGTTGTGGAAGACTGGCTCCGTTAACATTATCTTTTATTAACCAATTTTTACATAAACATGGTGTTTATAATTATGATATGGGTTACATAAATATTGAATGTCCGCGGAATTTATGTATGGTTATGTGTGTGGAGTGTAAGTGAGTTGTGTGTGTTTATGTGTGTGTGTTAGGGGTGAGCTGGCTTTACGTTAAAACATTTTCGATGATTTTCTCTGTAGACGTGTAATCGAGCTTTTGAACCCATTGGTGGAGATATTTTTTTAATTTATTTTTTGTGAAGTTAATAATGCTGCCATCAATTTTAAGTATCTGATTGTATATACGGGGGGCAAGGATGTCGATGTGTTTACTTCTGAATTTAGAGTGAGCTTGTGGTGTCGGGACGCGAATAATGCGTTTTGATTGGGGTGGGTTATTAGGGACAGTACTGGAGTGGAATCTGACCAGCATTCGGCTTACAAAGATTTTACGTACCGACAGGACCTCAGCCTGCTCATAGA
>DWAJ01005872.1:0-11018 GCA_018238005.1 Eurema mandarina | reverse complement strand
GCACATGACGATCACGCGCCCCGCGCGCCGCGCCGCTACCTCGATACCTTATTTTTGACTTCTGCGCAGGTTTCGTTCAGCGCTAAAGTTTCGTGACGCGTACTATACTTAACTAATCTCCACATCAAAGGTCGATTATACTGCAGGGGACAGTAAATGCAAGATTACCCTTTATTAAGCCTTGCCCAATCTAATTCTGTTCTTGTGACTCAACGTGCATTTGTAAAAACAGCTGTTTAATTACGTACAAACGAAATACAGTCTTATTACCTTGAACGTAAAGTTGAAATTTAAGTATGAAGTGTTATGCTTATGTTACGTATTGGTAATGATATTGTATCCTTAGTGTATTGTTTTAAGGTGTATAATCGGTTGTTAGAGGTAGTGTACTAACAGTAAGGAAGCCTTCAAGTTGGTTCCCAATGAGTAATCCTTATGAAGGTACTGATTGAATAATTGTGTAAATGACTTATATATACTTTGACGCGATGATTTTTTAAATAAAATAGACCAGTCTCAAAACATTTTAGTTGAGTGAGGATTAAACAATTAAAAAATAACCTAAAGGCAATTTAGTATAATATTCAAATGATTAAGAAGGGACCAAAAGATGTAATCTTAACACTGCCCCGTTTTTAAGCTCCAATGGTTCGATGACGAGAGATTGTATATATTATGCCAGGTCTCGAATACATATCATACGTGCGATTCCGAACTCGACGTTCTCGTAGTGGTAGCTATAACAAGTCTTAGAAGGAAGTTGAATTCAACATATAATAATTATACGAATTTTGTTTCCAAGAACAAAAAATCTAATCTTAAAAAATCTATTACCTTACTACATATTTGACACTTAGGTATAGGAAATATTTAATTTATTTACCTAACTATGAATATATATATTTAATGTAGTTATGTACACTGTCGGGCCACAACTGAGTAATAAAAAATTGCCTATAAAAATCCAAAAAAATAAGTTGTAATTATAGTCATTATTATAGTACAGGAAGTGCGAAGTAATTGTACAAGTAATATAAGGATACCTACAAGCCGTATGGCGTACCATCTGCCCGGAAACTTACTACTTACTTAAGTATACTTTCTAAATATGCCATGTATGCCAATACACGTGCAAGTCATAATGATGGTGATATCTTTCTGATGGTGATAAAAAGCATATATACGGTCGAATTGAGTAACCTCCTCCACTTTTTGAACTCGGTTAAAAAAAACGTAATAAATAATAAATAAACTCCCTACCGGCATCCGTCTTTCCAAGCACCTACGACTTGGATCTTTTAAGGGTGAAAGTGAATAGGCTACTAAGCAGACATGACGGCTCCTAGGCCGCATCTTAGCTTACCATCAGGCGGGATCGCGGCCAAATGTCTGCTTATTCGACATAAAAAAGTATATATTTTTCATGTATAATATATTGTCTTGTGTATTGTTTTGTTTTAATGTACGTGTAATATGCTCTGCTGCAATTTTTTTTCATTTCTGTAAGTGCGGATTGAAATTAATTTGCGGGCCAAATCGAGACGAATTCGTAGACGAGACTATTGCGTAGACTACGTCATGACACGTGTTCACGCATACAGTTGCTATATATAATATATTTCAATGGCACAACGAAAGGTTAACGTAATTCTAAAGCTAGAGCAGACGGGAAAGCGAGTTTGTATGGTAAATACATTTTCAAAAGAATTCATATTTTGGCAATGATATTATATTGAATAGATGTAACATCATACCTACAAATTAACCGAAATAAGTTTTCCGCACAACAGTGGCAGTAGCAGCACACAAATAAAATCATTTAATTTTACACTACAAGTCAAAGCTATAGATAAGAGCTTATAACATATATATTTAATATAATATCAAGTTGTTTTGCTATAACGATGGTAGAGCTGAAATTTTTGTTTGAATGTTTGTCCCCGTATACGTTAGGTACTTTAGGATAATCTAAAATAGCTTGTTATTATTTGAATAAATGAAACTGTATTTTGGAATCAGAAACGTTGTTTTATTGAACAATACAATAGTACATATCGCACAGAAAAAGTAGTTGTCACACTAGTGCCGTGATACAGTGTTGCCAATACAATAAATAAAAATGTAACTATATTGCTTGTCTATTAACACCCCTTCTCAATATAAATACATTTTCTTATTAACTTCTAATTTTGGCACAAAATCTTTTAAACTTACAATTTTAATATTTGTTGTGGACACCACACATATTTAAGTGTCTTATAATTAATTCTTTACACAAAGCTTTTGTCAACATATCTGCTGGTTGTTGGCTAGTGTTAATATATTCAATACAAATCCTATTTTCCTTAACTAAGTCCTTAATAAAATGGTACCGAATATCTACATGCTTCAAACGCTTTATATTATCTGTTTTTGCATTTATAATGGCTGATTGATTATCACAATATATTTTGACTGGGTGAATGTTTTCACATTCAAAATCATTTAGTAAATTCGCAAGCCAGCAAGCATCACTTGCAGCCATACTCATTGACACATATTCAGCTTCTGTAGAAGACAAACTGACTGAAGCTTGTTTCTTAGAACACCATAAAACTAAACAGTTTGAAAACAAAAACAAATAACCTGAGGTAGACTTTCTATCTTTAAGATTAGCTCCCCAATCAGCATCACAATAACACTTGAGAGTAAACTCCTTACACTTATAAATCAACTTATAATCTAAAGTAAACTTTACATATCTTAATACCCTTTTTAATGCACTTAGTAACTCATTATTTGCACATGTTTGATACCTGCTCAACATAGAAATTGGAAAACACAAATCAGGCCTAGTTCCTAATGAAGCATACATTAAGCATCCTATAATCTGCCTACATAATGTTTCACACTTTTTATCTTTAGATATGGTTTCATTTGAAAATATTTTAGTATTTAGGTTAGGGTCCATAGGAGTTAGCATTTCCTTACAATTCTCCATATTAAATTTCTGTAATACACTCTCCAAATAACTTCTTTGATCTAACTCTGTAACGCCAGTTTCCAAATTTTGCTTTACATTTATACCAAGAAAATTAGATACTAAACCAAGATCCTTCATTTTAAATTCTTTATTCAAAATAGCTTTAATTTGTAAAATATATTTCTTACTTGACCCAAAAAACAACAAATCATCGACATAAAGTAACAAATAGGTCTTGTTATTGTCATTACATCTTTTAAATAAACATGAATCAAACTTAGATCGTGTAAATCCTTCTCTAGCCATCACTGAGTTAAATTTATCATTCCAACATTTAGGTGAACTTTTTAAACCATATAAAGCTTTATTTAATTTAACTAGGTTGTTATTCTCAGAGTAAGCCCCTTCTGGCAATCTTATATATACTTCCCTATCTATATCCCCATACAAAAATGCCCCAGTAACATCCATTTGATGTATAGGCTGACTTAACTTAGTTGCTATAGCTACAAAGACTCGAAAGGTAGATAACTTTGCCACTGGTGCATATAATTCACCCAAATCAAATTCACTATTTTGCTCAAATCCCCTAGCGACTAACCTTGCTTTATATTCCTTGACGTCCTTACTTCCCTTTAATTTGAAGACCCACTTACTGTTTATAATTTCTCCACTTGCTGGTGCAATACACAAGTCCCAGGTGTTATTGTCCCTCAAGTTTTGCAATTCTCTATTCATTGCCTCTATCCACTTATTTGAATCACTTCTTTTAATGGCCTCTTCATATGTAGCTGGTTCATATTTCTCACTTACTACATTATTGCAATTATAAAACATTGTTTGTTTCCTTGTTCGCTTCGGCCTATTATCTCGTACTTGTACTATTTCATCAACCTCCGATAATTCATCATCTGAAGGTATGTATTCACTTGAACACTCACTTTCCACTAAGGACATATCTGTATTGAGACTAGTATGAGTATCACTTAGGTTAGGTTGAGATACTTCATTTTCAGTTATTTCTGCCGTCACTGATTCAACCATATCATCATTTGTATATTCACTGTCCAGGTCCAGCATAATAGTAGTTTCTTTCTCCTTATCTTCCTTTTTGTTTAAGAATACAACATCTCTCTTTATAAGTACACAATTTTTCTCAGAGAAGTAAATTCTATAGCCCTTGGTTTCTTCGCCATAACCAACCATTAATCCCTTCTCAGCCTTCTTGTCAAATTTCCTTCTCTTTTCCTTGGGAATGTGGACATAAACTGGTGAACCAAACTCCTGCAGTTGGTGAATATTGTAGCTTCGGCCTGTCCACAATTCAAATGGTGATTTCCCGTCTCTGCCTTTACCTGTTCTATTCAATACAAAAGCAGCAGTGTTAACTGCTTCTGCCCATAGTTTCTTGTGTAAGTTCTTAGCATGTAACATTGTTCTCGCTGCCTCAACAAGGGTTCGGTTCTCCCTCTCGGCCTTACCGTTTTGTTCAGGAGTATAGCATACTGTTGTTTGATGAATGATACCCCTCTTAGAGCACATGTCCTTCACCTCTTTGTTTATAAATTCCAACCCATTGTCCGTTCGAAATGTCTTGACCTTGTTACCAGTTATATTTTCAGCTTTGTTTAAGAAATCCTCTAGACAATGCTTAATTTCGTCCTTCGTTTTGACAAGATACACAGTTCGAAAGTTTGAGTAGTCATCCTTCAGTACTACAAAATATCTCGATCCACCGATTGACTCTTCTTCCATGGGTCCACATGTGTCTCCATGTATTAATTCACATGTCCCAGTGCTTACACTTTCGCTTTTCATAAATGGTAGCCGATGTATTTTTCCTTTTAAGCAGCTTTCACATTGTGGCACATTGGTTTGTTTGACAACAATGTTGTTTTTCGCCAATACTTTCTTAACGTGATCAAAGTTCTGGTGTGCTAACTTTTGATGCCATTCATATAAATCATTCTTCACTACTTTAGCCACATTTACTTGCTCACTTTTAAAACGAAATTCCATATAATATGAGTTATCGAGTCTTTTCGCAACAGCACAAACATTGTTATTCTTGTAAAACCGGCAAGTACTGTTATCTGTCATCATGACATAGCCACGGTCCGCAGCGCGGTTCACAGAAAATAAATTTGTCTTTAGTTCGGGAACGAACAACACGTTGTCTATGGTCGTATCAACCCATTCACTCCCATTATAGACCTGTACCGCCATCTGTCCGGATCCTAATACACTAATACTGGCGCCGTTACCTACAATTACAGACCTTTGCGAAATACTCGTAAATGATGACAATAATGACCGATCACAGCACATATGTTCGCTAGCCCCTGAATCAACTAACCACTTTGATTTTTCATATTTTTCGCCGTCTGAGTTAGACACAAGGAACGCGTTACTCATTTTCTTACTGTCCTTTTGCTTTCTAAAACGACATTGCGCCTTAACATGCCCCGGTTTAGCACAATAGAAGCA
Source organism: Eurema mandarina (assembly GCA_018238005.1). Classification (NCBI taxonomy): domain Eukaryota; kingdom Metazoa; phylum Arthropoda; class Insecta; order Lepidoptera; family Pieridae; genus Eurema; species Eurema mandarina. The sequence goes on along the minus strand of DWAJ01005872.1, from coordinate 5,569 downwards.
TTTATTAAAGTTCACATTTTTCTCACTGTCTTTATTATTTCGACACTCTGACTGGTAATGTCCCGGTTTACCGCATTTAAAACACTTAACACTTTTCTTGACTACGAATGCTGACGACGTCTCCTGGTTTTCTTCAATCTTCTCCTTCAACCTTTCCTCTTCTATTAAAAGCCTTGCCACCAAGTTATCCAATGTTTGTTTATTATCGGGCGCAGACTCCCATGCCGATATAAAGTGTTTGTACTCATCTGGTAAACTCATCAAAACTTTAGTTATCGTAAATTTGTCTGAGATTTCCTCGCCCAATTGCTTCAACTGACTCTGCATTTCTTGGATTTTAGATATAAACACCGACATATCAACTCCTTTCTCGTATTTATATTGAAAGAAACGCTGCTGAATAATGTGAACACTTGTTTCCGACTTTTGCTCGTAGACACATAACAACTTTCGCCACATTTCAGCAGATGATGTACAAGTTATGACATGCAGCATGACATCCTCAGACATCCTGGTGACCATCAATGATTGAGCCTTAGCATCCTTTCCTTCCCAGGCAGCTCGTGCAACAGCCTCTTCTGGTTTTACCGTCCGCCCTTCAACAACGTCCAACCATCCCTGACCTCTCAACAATACGGTTATTTGAAACTTCCAAACATTCCAATTCTTCGCACCTTCCAGTTTCATCACATTAGTGGTATTATTTAATTCCATCTTGCGTAAGATGCTGCCTTGTCTAACAATAAAAGACAAGTATTCCTTCTGACTAAAATTTTTCAGTAGGCACGCGCCGGCCAACTTAACCTTACTTTTTGCCAGTCTTCAATACCGCACGATGTAATTGTTATTCTTCCTTCTACTAACAGGTAGCCGTGACTGGGCCCATAACCTGTTATTATTTGAATAAATGAAACTGTATTTTGGAATCAGAAACGTTGTTTTATTGAACAATACAATAGTACATATCGCACAGAAAAAGTAGTTGTCACACTAGTGCCGTGATACAGTGTTGCCAATACAATAAATAAAAATGTAACTATATTGCTTGTCTATTAACACAAACCATTTCGTTGGGTTATTATGGAAGTTAATTAGCTAGCTTATTACGAAAAGGATTTTTTTTTAACTTTTCATAATAACATAAGCGAGTAAGTTTTTTTTCCTTATTATGTAATTCTGTTAATGAACTATGAAAATATCTATAGTGCTATTAAAACAGCCTGAAAATTACACGTTCGATCTCTTTTAATTTCATTATCTCTTATTTTTTCTATCTATTCAAATATTATAAATACGGTTCTAAATATATTATGTAGAAACGAAATAAGTTGCTTACGGAAAGTAGCCTATAGGTAATGTTTTGATTTCCTTAGCAGAGGCGACATATCCGTTTGTGTTAGATAGACGCCCATACTATTTTTTATTAAAAAAAAAATAAAAATATATGTATATGTATGTATATATAGATATGTGTGTATATATGGATATATGTATATTTGTATTTGTATTTTTATGTGTTTATGTATAATAGTATAAGAAACTGCGGTTCAAATCTAATGAAAACGCAAGAAAATCGCTCACTAAACAATTACCGCCACTTAAATTATGCGAACCATCTGTTGTATAACTGGATAATACATTATACAGCATTATTTATAAATAGCTACACCAGAGATTCGCAACCTTTTTTTATGCGGCACATGTTTAAAGATTTTAGCATTTGGCGGCTCACAAAGATAAAAATGAAAATTATTCACTTACTACAACACACTGCATAAAAAGTTTATAACAAACATTTTAATAAACGAAATAAGCTAATATATACTAGAATAAAAACTTCCCGTTTTAATAAACAACCCGTGCTGCTAGCTCAGCTACTAGGGACTAGCTGACCCGTGCCCACTTCGATGGGCATAATGTTAACTATCATTTTCGTTTTTTTTTTGTTGCTTATGACATTCAGTAATAATGTGGCTTTCTGTTGGTGAAAGAATTTATAAAATCGGTTCAGTAGATCCCGAGATTACCCCTTACAATTTAACAATCACACAAACTTTACCTCTTTATAATATTAGTATGTATAGATTAATAAAAATATTTTTATTTTTAAATGATATAATTTAATAATATTAATATTATTGTATAATTGAAAAATTTGCAGGCACACAAAAGTGCCCCGGAACAGTGGTTGAGAATCACTGGGCTACACGATTAGATCACGATTTAAAAATACTCAACCATCAGCTGTTACGGATAAACATTATCAGAATAGCACTCTTACGAGGATCATATTTAGAGGTTTTTAAACTAGCTGTGATCCGCAGTTCCGTCCGTAATGTACTTGATTTCGATTTTAATTTATATTGGTATCATTCGAATATGATATGGACAAAATGCTCGACTTTTTATTTCATTTTTTACATAAGGAACGCTAACATGGCGTACATTAAATCTACATAACTACATAAAATAATAATATTAAAAAATTTGCTGCTTAACATTGGAAATTGAAAATCGGAGTTCATTGATCTTTCCTTTACGAACTAACTAAACAGTTGCTTGACTTCTAAATTTTAATTTGTAGATAAAAAATCACATTCATGGAACTAATGGATAGTCATATAACCCCTTTAAAAACATTTTAATTTAAATGATACCAACAGCGTCATTGAGTTCGCAATCAACATCAGGGTTTATTGTCAACATTATCTCCTTGGGGATTAAAAAAAATAATTTTAATCGAAGTGATTGGAAAGGAGGTTTAATATAAGGACATATTGAAATAGCACTCGTTTTTTAAGTAAAATTGTTCTATGCTTAGATGTTCGGAAAGATTCATGTGATTTCATATGTATAAACAGTTGAAAGAGATCATTATTCTTTACTATACATTACATAATGCAACTTGTCTAAAACGTATAATAGAACTAATTTTTATTAGGATCAACTTGCTTAAAAGAACTACCATTAATTGTTTAAACACTAAATTTTTCAACGTATTTTTTAAGTCGTAAAAAGAAGTAGCCAATATATTGGAAGCTTAATAAATCGCGTTTGAAATCCACCTTAAAAGTATTTAAATTTGAAAATGCCAACAAATCTTTTACTCACCAATGTTCTCAAATAGTAAATACTTTTTCGTTATTCAACCTCCTTAAACCGTTTATCCAAACGTCAACTACAAAGCTTGGCAAGAAGTTCTAATTTCAAAAAGCATTCGCAGATAAAAAATAGGCGGCGCGATTGAATGGTTGCGTAACCGGTTGTACTATTTTGGGGCGATCAATGGCGCGCGCTACAGCGCCATCTGTTAGGGGGTGGCACAATTCTAAATTTAATTGCTCTGGATTCTACAGATTCAAATTTAGAACGTTATTAAATTGATATGAAACGTCAAGTTTGACGTTTGCTTGACTGGAAATTTGATTAGTGTTCTCAGTGTAGAATGCAATTTAGGTAATGTTATGCATAATTAATATCTAATGTTGTTTTTCAGAATAAGTGGTTTCAGTTTATAGTATTTACTTTTAAAACAACATAACCATAGTTTATTTTGATATACGCTGGTGTATTAGCTATTTTTAACATTATTTTTATTATTAAAATCATGCAGCCGATAAAGAATTTATTACATTTACGCTCCATATATTAAACCAGCATTGCATAGCAATATATATTGTATTCTTAAATAATACGTTCTTTTCAATCAAGTCTATTATACATAAATATATTTGTCTTCTAAAATCGTGAATTTATTAATTATTATTAATTTGAATAAATCACTTAAAATACTTACAACATAATAATCATGGTCTGTAGTATATAATTTAACATAACACAAGAAAAGAAACAAAAACAGTCACGTGTCTACAACCGAAAAGTCAAGTTCTCCATTTTTCGTGTACCGTCAAATTGTTTATTGGGGTCAGCGGCCGCCATCTTGTCGTGAAGTGGCAATCCTCAAGACTGCACAAACCAAGGGAATTCCTTTTATTAACGGGTAACACTGAGATTGCTGCTGTGTGTGGAAAATTCTTTTGATGTTGCAAGTGAGGTTATTATTTCGTTTATGAATTTTATTTTTCTTCAGGAATTATAAGTGCTTTAAAAACGTTTTTATTGCTACGAACGTGCTACCAGGTGATATAAAACTACTTTATCAATTAAAAAAGTTAATAATATACTATATATATCTTGTCTCGTAACAAACAAAAAAGAATCATCAAAATCGGTCTATAGACGACGGAGTTATGCCTGAACAAATATGAAAATGCATATAATATGTATACGGTCGAATTGAGAAACCTCCTTTTTTGAAGTCGGTTAAACAACTGACAACATTGGGAACAAAAACCACAGGGCACGACTAGTAGAATAATGAAAAGCCGATAATGAGTGTTGAAACGTTTGATTCAGGAAGTTTCATGAAGGACCTTGAAATTATCGACCCGCAAAATTCGGGTGAGTTAAGCCGTTGTATGCGTAACATTTAACGGCCATTTTTCAAAGTTAAATTCTTTATTAGGTACAATAACTACATATAGTAACACTTTTGAATCGTCATGTTATTACAAAACATTTACCATCGGTTCGGAAGTCGGCTTCTATGGTGAAAAATGGGCAAGAAACTCTGATTGCTCTTTTAAAAATAAGAAAATACAATTGCGATTATAAAAAAAACAGCGAAAAGCTCTAAAAGTTACTCTTTTAAAAATATTTAATACTAGCTGACCCGTACCCACTTCGTTGGGCATAATGTTAATTATCCTTTTCTGTTTTCTATATAGCCTATGACACTCAGCAATAATATGGCTGTCTATTGGTGAAGGAATTTTTAAAATCGGTTCAGTAGAAACCGAGATTACCCCTTACAATTAAACAAACACAAACTTTACTTCTTTATAACATTAGTATAGACTATTGCGATTTACAAAATGTTTTTGTTATGAATAGGCTTAGTTGATATTTTTTCAAAGTAGTAGCCATACTGTTAGGCTATTGATAAAGCCTATGACACTCAGCAATAATGTAGCTTATTTTTGGTGAAAGAATTTTTAAAATCGGTTTAGTAGATCCCGAGTATTGTAAGGGGTAATCCCTTACAATTTAACTAACACACAAATTTTACTTCTTTATAATATTAGTATACACTATTGCGATTACAAAATGTTTTTGTTATGAATTGGCTTAGTTAATACACCCTACCAGAGAAAACTGACGTCAAGTAGTGGCATCTCATTCAATTCTCGTTTTATCACTTATAGTCATTCAAGTGGAAGGTTTATTTTAATAATAAAAGTGAGGACTATTGTATTCATTAAGCATTTGTATACGACTAATATTATAAAAGCAAAATCGACGACCGCTTGGCGCAGTGGTACCACAACTGCTTTCTGCGCGAAGGGTCGTGGGTTCGATTCCCACACCGGAAAAATAAATTTATAATTTACATTTGTATTTTTCTGGGGTCTGAGTGTTGCTATGTATTGTATGTATGTATTTACAAAAGAAAAGTATGTATATGTAATTTATTCCGTTATCTAGTTGCCATAACACAAGCTTCGGCTTA
>DWAJ01005871.1:0-11019 GCA_018238005.1 Eurema mandarina | reverse complement strand
TATTCTTAGAGGGATATAGATAGGTAAAAATTTTGCTTTACTAAAGTTAGTGTGGGACTAAAATAGAGGGATTTTTCTATAAAAGCTTAGCACTATCTACCATTTCTTTCGGCTAGAATTATACTAAAAATAATCGGGATAACTAGTTAGCTATTAAAATAAGTTTTGTTAAGTATTTTTACGCAAAAAAACAAAAAAGTAATTAAAATGTTTTTACTTTTACGATTGTCTACGAACTTACACAGAATAGATTTACGCATATTTAATATAGACTACTTAGATCGCCATGCGGATACATTTATTTCCAATATTAAAAGTATAATTGTGTTTGAAGAATTTTTATAATAAAAGCAATTATCATCACAGTATCGTAACTATCGCACTTTGTATTTATACAAATATAATTTGTTCAGGCTTATACTAAGAACTTGGATTATTAATTATAAATACGAAGAGGAATGTTATATAGAGCTCTATGTATCGTCAATAAGTAAGTATTTGGTAAACAGCAGGCATATGTTGACAACGTTGCCGGTATTATTTAGACAAATCGAGACGAAAAAGGCCCGTCAGTAACCGTTCAATTCCTACGACATCAAGGACTGGTACATAATTGAGGTGGACTAATATTGATCTGTCACGCATGTTGTCTGCTGGGCAAATACTGCGGAACTAACAAACATGTTGGTTACTTACACAGCTGTTGCTAGACTCCAAATAATTTCGCATAGTACATAGAAACCACGAACGAAGCCGTAAACATCGTATGTACTCACTACATGACAGTTATATTATATAATTACACGATAACGCGTTCATTGTTTAGATGTTATAAATAAATGTATCAAATGTAAATCCGCTCCATACATTCTTTATTTAAACAGCAATCAACTAAATTCTTTCCTAAAATTCTAACTACAGCCTTATCGACATACCGATACAATAATATTTAAATTTTAAGAAATACTTTTAAAACATTAACTTTGATAAGGCAGTAATAAATAGTGAGAATACTATTTGCTTTACAGTATCAATGAATACTTTTTCTAACCTATAAATATATTTCCTAGACAAAACACTGCTCATTCAACAAATAAACATCTTTTAGTAATGGTTCAATGATATTTGGGGCGCTTAACCAACCGCGAAAGCGACTTGTTATAATTGCAACTAAACGTTCATCTATTAACACTCGTAATGATACATCCGATGCAAACTTTTCCAATACATGTTGTTTTACAAACATTTATTTCGTATTTGGCAACTGTTACCATATAAGGCTAATCCTAACTAAATTACGTGTCACGTTGTTTGTCCGCGATTGACTCCTAAACTACTAAACCGATTTTAAATTAAATTTGCACACCCTATGCAGTTTGATCCAACTTAGAAGATAGGATAGCTTACATCCCCATATAGCCCCGGGAACGGGAACTACGCGGGTAAAACCGCGGGACACAGCTACTGTTTATATAAGAAGACTACGGGATAATCTCTTTTAACTCTTCCGGTACTCTTAAGCCCATAGAAGGAAACAAACTCTATTTTGTATCATCTCAATACTCCACGTGACTTATCTTCACAGACGGTGAAGAAACAGTATGTTTATTTACCCTTTGTCCTCGCATTTATCGAACTAAACTGCCTATCACGTTAATATGGAAGGCACAGACACGTTTGAGACGTTGATAGTCATAAGATTTGGATGACAATAGCGACTCAGCTAAAAACGTGTGAATCAGAAAACGGATACGCATATTAGGTCTTGACGACACTTTAATATATATAAAACAATGCTTGAAGCTTAAACATTTTCCGATAAATGGTATACTAAGATTGTTGCTAAATAGGGACCTATCATGACTGTTTTTAAACATAAAACATGAAATGCTCTTTGGAGAAGCAATAGGCGCCATTTATTTGACATCTTTCGCAGAAAGACATTATTTTCAATGATTTATGGGACTTATAAAATGTTCAAAGTTATTTTAGTTAATTTTGAATTATTGACGTTAAACATCCACAGGTGCTTGATGAGTAAACTTTTCTTATTGGAGTTTATTTTCAAGACTGTTTAAAAGGTATTTAGTTCAATATGCTTTGAGCAGTGACCTATTTTCTTCCAGCTATACTTTATTGGAACACAATAACTTACATATCAAACAATTGATAACTTAATATATGTTCTATTAAAATTATCTTTTATATAAATTGCCAGTTATGACCGAGATATTGTCACGGGGGCACAAAATTAATATCAATTACGTGATGCCTTCGAAGTGTAGAGAAAAGCTGTGATTTAGTTAAATTGTTGTGCGCTGCAAGTTTATTCGGAAATGCTAACAGAGCAAGTCTTAAACATAATAGCAGTTCCTTATCATGACTTTTTTTTGTAAAGTAATTTTCTTGTTAATGTCAACCAAAACGTTCACATGTATTTAAAATTCTTATCTGTGTTACTTCAATTAATCAGGCATAATATAGCAATTTTAAATTTTGAATTAAAATACTTTTTTTAATTGTTAATTTGTATATTTATTGTCGTTTCAGTAATAAATTAGCTAACCTTAAGGTGGCAGAATTTTGTAAACCTCGCTCATGTAAAGATAAAAACATCCTCCAAGGCTATATCTATTTTGTTACGTGTTGAAAGTAAACATATTTTAGTGTAAGGAAGTTTCCAAATTATCATAATTAAATTGTACAGAGCATATCTACTTGTGGAGTCATCTACATGTACGGATCAAATATAAACAGAAGTGTTAATAAAATTATGGTAATTTGTAAATTTTCTTGGTAGAAGACGCAATATTGAGCCATGTTATTTTTGGTACAAGAATATTGAGTTCAGATTTAATATTATGCAAATTGTATAATATTCCTTTATTATAATGCCAAAATACATTCTAGTACCTAGTATTAAGCAAAATATTGATAAAACAAATGCAACTTTAGTCAAAATAAAGCTAAAGAATTGGTAATTACCAGTTATGAAAATGTTCATAATGCTGATAAAAATAAGAAGCTATACTCTGACAAAATCTTAATTATTTGCGTTATAAATAGACCTCTTATGATGTTTATTTACTTGAATTAATTTGATAAGATAACGAATAATAAAAATTTGATATGTCGCAAAAATCTTTCTAAATTCATACATCATTGAAGCACTGCGCATTTCATATCAAAGTACAAAATATTAAGGAATACTGAGAATGCCCTAAACGCTGAGGCAGTCTGATAAAAAGTTGGAAGAACCTAACGCATTTAATATAATTCCTAGAAAAACGTGGCCCTTGCGTGCACCCGGCCGTAGATAGCAAAAATGAAATTGAGCGAAATCGCTTTATCCAAACCTATACAAATGAACAAAAACTGTCCGCGTGTCCGTGACATTCTGAGTGATGAAAGAGAGAATTCGTTTCGCTCTTTCCGTTACCTGAAACAAAAGTTTTCACCAGGAAATTTTTGAAGCTCGCGGTTTAAACTACGGAAAGACTTTAAGCAAACGACGGGGGTAAAAGTATAAAATGTTTCATGTAAAACTTCCGTGCTCGAATTTCGTGTTGGATCTCGTTTAAGATAGTCCACTTTTAAAATGAAAATAAAGAAATGTGTAGGAATTAAGTACTCAAAGTTTAGAAAATTTTTCTCGCGTCAAATACTGTATTATCTCTGCCTAGAAGAAGCACATTTGTGCAGAATGCTACACAAGTGTGTTCCTACAGTATCCATATGGATCATGTAAGTCTCGCAGCATTCATATAAGTTTTATGTGAGTTCTGGCAAACTGCAGCAAGATGCTGTCACACATAATGTTTGCAGATTGCCGTGGCTCTGCGCTCTGACGATTGACTAATAGATGTTTCGTTTGGTAAGGTGAGGCGCAGATGACGTACTGGTTCACGCGCTACAAGTTCAAATTCACCGAAGTGGACTACAGCCTGTTCCTTACATACTCCGTTCTCGTTGGCACCGTTGGTAAGTTACCTTTAATTAACATTATTAAGTTTTAATTATCTACTATTATAAACTATGCTTGGCTTGAATTAATCAGATTATGCACTACAGGGACCGAATTGATGATAGTTTTTGGTAATCACTATCTGATGTGTCAAAAAGAAATAAAACTCAAAAATTTATGAAATTGAATGAATAGAAACACCGATTCGACTGTAAAATCCTGTGTGACACAGGACTTACATTTTTCAACTGATTCATACGAGAGATCGGTAGACTTGCTGACTACCTAGTAGATATGAGTTAAATTTTACTCACAGAGCACACTCATTGATGATCATGATATAAATGCATCACGTATAACACTGTTTAATTAAAATCGTAACAATGTAATGATTCACGGCAGACGACACAATTACGCGTAATTTGACTGAAATATGCGTAATAGTACCAACATTTACTGGGAAACAGTAATCAAAGAGCAAACTTACGAGCGTTTACTTTTCACTCATAGCAATCTGAAAACTGTTTTAGTGAATAAATATATAATATGAAGTGTTTGTTAAGGCAGTGGAATTGTTTCTCACGCGTTTTGTATGATGGATTGCGAAGGCGATCCAGAGAGCACAATAAATTCACCTTATGATACAGTAAATTCAACCGAATTGTAATTTCATTACACGCGTCTTGGGTAATACTTTATGGTCTCATGTTTGTTTCTGAAATGTGGATTTAGGAATCATGTTTGTCAAGACTCAAATGAAAAATAATCTATATAAATAAAAGAAAGTTGTGTTAGTTACACCGTTTATAACTCGATAACGGCTGAACTGATTTGGCTGAAAATTGGTGGGGATGTAGTTTAGAACCAGGAGAAGGACATAGGATACCTGATTTTTATCCAGTTTCCAGGGGAATAATTTTTTTATGAAAGTCAACGCGGACGGAGTCGCGGGCAACAGCTAGTATTTTATAATCTATATACTTTAAAGTTTAAAGTAAATAATCTTATATATAAAAATGAATCGATCTACATAATTATTTAATTCATAAAAGCTGAACCGATTTACGTAATTCTTTAATTCGTGATGTGCAAAGATAGTTCTTTAAGCAAAAAAAATGGTATGTTTAGGGTATAAGGTTTCGGAAAGGATAGGTACCTACAGCGTCAATGAAGTCGCGTTGGGACAGCTAGTGTATAATAAATACATGCTGGCAGATAGTTATAATTATTGAAATGTGTCGAACGTTATAAAAATGATTGTGCTTTATTTAAAATTCTTGCTTTTTGAAGAAAATTTCTACAGTATATAAAGAATAAAAAAATAACAGCTATTTATCCAATAATTGCAAACTGATCAGTCGTTCTAGATCATCGCTGTGATTTTTATTCGCAATAACCAATAGTTCTTGTTGATTGACTCAATTCGTGTTGTAAAGAAACCACTTACGTCACGTTATTCTCAATTAGAAAGATATTATTGAGTTCGCAGTTTATAAATTTCTATTTTTATAGGAACATTTTAAAACAATTGTTTTATAATTAGTTTTTAAATTGGCAGAGTTATCGTTGATTAATAATACATATTATTATCAGAAACTGTATAGGTAAAGAAAGCATAAACTTCGTTTGGAGTTAATTATTTGCAAAAAACAAATTTTCCTTATTTTTAACTTGGTATAAAAAGTAATTAATCGAGCTAGCTGTTAGCTTTAATACCTATGTTTTAAAATGAAATTTGTTTTTAGATCTGCTTGTGTTTAAATTCAGTCTTGTAAAGCTATAAATAATAAAGAATTATATAGATTCTATACCAAATAAAAACTTAATTCATGAAACTAGTACGTTCTTATAACGGAAACGGTGATTAGTTGAATAAAGAAAAGACTCAATTTTATCAGCTCTTATGTATAATACCTATTTAAGTACTTCTATCTAGACAGCGTGCGAAATAATTTCGGTATATTTTTTACATATTGCTTTTCTACTTAATCAGTAAGATCAAAAGGTATAACTATAATGTTTTATTAAACCCCGACGCAAAAACGACGGGGTGTTATTAGTTTGAGGTGTCTGTGCGTGTGTGTGTGTGCGTGTGTGTGTGTGTGTGTGTGTGTGTGTGTGTGTGTGTCAGTGTGTATGTCTGTTTGAGGCAACGTAGCTCCCAAACGGATGATCCGATCTTAATGCGGTTTCTTTTGTTTGAAAGGTATATCTGTCGAGAGTGTTCTTAGCTATGTTTCGTGGAAATCGGTTCAGGTCTTCAAGGTCGTTTTCTAGGTGTAATAGAAATAATAAAAATAAAACACACTCACTTTGCTTGCGTTTTGTCGGTGGTTTATGTATTTCTAATACATACTTGTAGAGACGTAAAGTGTTAGGGTTTGTAACTTACTTTATTCACAGCTAATCTTTGGATATATATGTAGAAAGGAATTTGAAAATTCATTTTCTCATAGAAAGAAATGTGATTAGTGTTTGATTAATTCATTGTTAAATTACCTGGGAAATACAAAATAACATAATATATTAATAAAATAACTAAATCGTTTGGTTAAGAAGTGGAGATTATACGTCAAACCGGGGGGCTTATTTGTATTACCTTTTTATGTAAATCAGTAATAATGTGTTACTTGTTAAATAAATTATCATAAGATGGTATGTTGTAATAAATAATGATTTTGACATATTATTTTCGTGTGACGTGTTCGATTTTATTTATTTATTTATTCTTCATTACATGTACAATAAAACACAAAGAAATATAATAGCTTACAAGCACATGTAATTGGCAGCCTTACCTATCACTAATAGTGATTTCTGCCAGGCAACCAGGTAATACAGAAAAAAAAAGTTAAGAAAGGGAAGGCAAAGAAGTGACATACAAATCAATCAAAATGTAGTTACATGCATTTATGAAATAATATACAAATATACTATATTTTATGTATGAGCAATGCATCTAATCTAATCCCCTACCGTCAACACTAAAAGTAAATCCATCTCTGTTGTCGCATAATCCTTACGCAACGTAAGCCAAATATTTTTCCAATTTACAGGTATCCATTTTTCAATATTCTCTTGCACATAACTTTAAGATTTTGTAATATTAAAAGTCATTTATTGTATGCGTCAACACTATGGGTTAAATTATAATAATTCCTTACTAAGTATATAAACAGATAACGATTCATTTTTGCATTGAATTTTCTTGAATATGTTATCTATTGAAAAAAGAAGATGCTGTATATTTATAGAGGTTCTATTTTAGTTTTATTCAAGAAGGTTTATTATAGCGCATAGTTATTAATAGCAATTTCTATTTAACCTATGAAAAGAGTTATATTAAGTATCCATTTATTTATAGTAGTTGTCCTATATATACATACATACATACATATAGATTGATTAAAACGAAAGTAGAAAGAGCGTACAATACCACATAATACTGTAATTATTAATAAAATAACTTTAAGATCTTGTTAGGTATACCTTAAATAGGACAGCGTGATAAAAATTTATTATTTCTATAATTTATTTGAATCTAAAAATGTCCAATACATATTAAGATGTGAATGCATTATTTCCCCAGGCTCTTTCATCACTATATACCTGTTCAGCAAGCGATGGGAGATAGAAGACAGTATCATAGGCATGGTGGCTTGCGTCAGCAGAATTGCCGCGAGTGTGGTCTACGCGATGGCCCCAACTAGAACTGTCTACTTCTTGGGCCCAGTACTGGACATGTTCAGTTCAGCCGGCGCCACGTCTCTACGGTCTATCGCTACTAAATTAGTCAATGCAGATGAAGTTGGTAAGTGGCTATAAGATTGTATAAACTATATTAGGTAACGTAACGCTTTTTAAGAAAAAAAAACATTTTTAATTCAATTAAGTTGATAACTACTGGTTTTGTTAGGGGAAGAATAAAGTGTCTTTAAAAACAAGAGTGCATATTTCCTTAAAAGGCCACATTCAGCAACACATTTGTGATGAAAACTTGATATTACTTGACTCGCCAGCTTGTTTGCCACTCTTGTAAATAAAAAGAATCCTTTACATTTTTTTCTCAAATTTTACACCAGTATTATTGTTATAATAACGTTTGGAGACTGTTATAAGAGTAATAGGAGTTAAAGGAAATTTACTGTTAAATCTATATAAGAACTAAAATTGAATGTAAATTGTTCTGTTGTTCAATTATTGCAAAATAAGCGCGTGCAAGCGAAACGGTATTAACAAATTAAAGTATTACCAACTATTATTTTGCTTAAATATTTATTTTATTGTATCAATAATATTTCAGTTACATTGACAAGAAACAATTATCATGTGCTAGTTTCATTAGGTTGCTTTTAAAACCAATCGGAATTATGCAACGGCGCACGCGATTAAGTATTTTAGTTTTTCAATAATGAGTTGATTTATAAATACTTACCTATTTAGCCGTTGCGTGATCATGTTTCCTAAGCAAATTTAATTAGCATTATCGTCTATGATATTGTTCGCAACCGTTTAGTCAAAAGATGGCGAATTTAACAAAGAACGGATATTATATTTAAGCGAACGTTGCGTATCTACTTCGTTAAGAAACTTTTAATCTGTGTTGTAATGATTTTCTGTTTTGTTTTAAGTAAATGGTCTACTAAGAATCTTCTAGGTAGGGCTTGTATTAAAAGTTATCTAGCTAATAAATTTTAGCGTCCCAAATTACAGCCTAATTTACCTAGATTTTGCGCAAAAGACCTTTGACAATTTGTTTTATTATATTAATGAGGATTTGTACTTGGGCTTGGCTAACCTTTCTTTAAAAAGTCAATTTAGTGATAATTTTAAGGATACAGGTATATAATTGACTCGAAGTAACTCCAAACTTTAATTTAAAATGTTCACTGTAAGTTAGTTAAAACATTAACTCCGATGTTCAATTCATTCAAGATCAATACTGGTTTAGCGAACTTGAATCATAATCAATTAATTGATTTCTAATGCATTCGGGACAATTCTATTGTTAATTGTAATAAAACGATTCTATATTGATTAAATGTTAATATTTATAATTATACTGTAAGTCCTCGATAGCCACTCAACGTAAATATTTATTTGCTGGTTTTTGCGAGATTTTATAACTATTTGCCAAGCGCAGAAAAATATTTTTTACAACATCTATTTTTACACGGAAATCTTTTATTTCCGTTTAAAAATTTGTCATCCTAGAGGCACTTGAAATATATATTTATTTATTGGTGAATACTGCATTAATGCAACGCATCACGAAAACCAATAGATTTTGAGGTTATCGCTAGCAAATAGACTGACGCTGTATATTTAATAATTAAGTAGATATAATATGTAATGATATTAAAGAAATATTATGTGGTATTATAAATAAACTTTTTAGCATCTGTAGATAATGTTGTTTGTGGTCTGTATACAAAGATGCACTCTTATCAAGCAAGAACTAATGTTCTTAAAAAAAAATACTGATGACGCATTCTCATTTCTCGAAAAATCTATGATTATGAGTAAGAGAATGGCAATTTATTCTAACATCTCATTTTATTTCCACAATAAATCGATAACGTAAAAGGCGTAAAGACACGTGTTAAAGTTAAAGCGGGGAAATATTAACTCGAAATGGAACTTGAAATATTTTGGAATTTTCCTCCTTTAGAAGCTTTCTGCTATTTAGGGATAAAAATGTTACAGTACCTAATATCATCTTTAATTTGTGAGTTATTAATAAGGAGGATTATTATTTAGAAATACTTTAAGTAAATAAAAAGGTTTTTTAGACTCATTTCAATTAATTATGTTTATGTAAAGTAGAAGTTATTCAGCCTATCTGTAATGCCTTAACGTGTTTATTTAACCTATTTTTACGAATTTTGTATAGATATGATTATGATATGTACTATAAAAGTTCGTAAACTTTATTAAATTGCGATGTATGGATGTATATTAAAAATTTTAAGATTTACGGATTGGATTATATTCAGGGAAAACTAATATATCGAGAAGGCAGTTATATGTCAAGCAAGCATTTTCTTTAATTTGAAAGCGTTGCCTTCATGCTGAATTATACTAATATCTCTTATCACCTTATCACTTAGGAAAATCCAGTTCGAACAACGAACAAATCTATCAATGTTTTTGGTTTATTCAGCAATATTATTTACAGTTAGGGTAGTCTTTTAGTAGGGAAAGAGTTTATGAAGGTGTCAGTGACCCTTACCTGATATGGTAAGACGAAATACGTCTATGAATAGTCTTTCGTCGATAGGCGTCATACATACTCCATTCTCTGAGACTCATGGATATTCTAAAAGGATTTTTTTTATCAAAACAAGTGATAATAAACTAAGAAATGGATTTTAGAGTATAACTTTAACACTTACTTATATATTATATATCACTTTAAAATTTGATTAGGTATTTTACTTGCATAAAACCCGTTTTCATTTCCGTTTAGACTTTTCTGCCTAAAACAAAATAGCCTATAACACAAAAATGGATTTTTTATATAAACATATAAATATTTTTTTTATAAATTTCAGGCAAATTTTTATTATAAATCAAAGTTTTCATACCATAAAATATTGGTAAATAATAATTTAATCATTTTCAGAAACAGATTCAATGATTACCTACAAGCTCACAAACTTTACGTGAATAAGTATCTAGTACTACAAATAATTTTAACATTAGCCATTTTGCATGTATAATTCTTGCTGACATCCAAATTTAATAGTGGAATCTTGAGGTTGATTAATAACTGTAATTGATTAACAAACAAAGGGCTAACGATTTGAATGAACATGATTTGTTAAGGCATGTGTTACACACGAAGTCGCTCTTAATATGCTCTGAAATAACTGATTTACTTAAGAGATATGAAGAAATACTTATATTGTTTCAACGTGCTTATCTAATGGCTATGGAGCCCAAGAGGGGATTCCGGGACTTTGAGAGGCGCGTCAGATTAATATGTAGGGGGATACCTTGTACCCGGTTAAGTACCTCCACAAAACATGAGGCCCATATATAAGGCCGCCCGT
>DWAJ01005870.1:0-11020 GCA_018238005.1 Eurema mandarina | reverse complement strand
CATTTCGAATATATATATATTACTAGCATTTGCTTGTGACTTTACCTGTATTCATGGGGTACTTTTATACTTTTTCAGCGTCGTTTTTTGTCGTAGTTGGGTTTTAGTTTTTTTACTTTATCTTGTACAAAATATGCAAGTGATTTATGATTATGCGATAACATATTTTTAAGGGTTCCGTACGTAAAAGGTAAAAACGGAACGCTTATGATTAATTTGCTGCCCCTCTAAAAAGGCAATAAGTTTACATACCTACGACCGTTTTTATATAAAAACCGCGTATTCCAAAACTGCCAAGAGAATCAAAACCTATATACCTACAACTCGGATATTTGGCATGTAGCATCGTTATAGTCACACATACCTACACGATAAAAACCCGAAAATTGGACATTTGTAAATTTAGCTTAATATATGTAGGGGGTCGGACCATTTCGAATTGAAAGCTTACTGCTTAGGTCAAATGCAAAATTAAAAATAACTACTACTAACCTCGCTGGGCGAATTCACCTCGTGCTTCACCTCGGGTTAAATTATCGGAATTAACGTTATTAAATTTATAAACACACTGCACATATCATAAAAACGTTTAAACTAAAAATTTATATATATATATCTACTATACGTATGTATAGGTACATAACCTATGTTATGCAGTTGTGACCTTACATCGAACGTAGGTACATTTTTATTATTTAAAATGGACAATAATATGAATCACTAAGCAAAATAAGATATTGGGTATTTAATGTAAAATTATGCATTTATTCACATTTTCATTGTATTATCTTCTTCTATCTGTGTTTCTCAAGAAATCAATCGACAAAAGGAAACGATAAAAATGACTAAGTGTTTTTATCAATAGACGAGAGAGATGACAATGTATATCTCGTATGAATTATATAATATAAAAACGGTTTTATATATTTTGAAAAATTTCAGGGTCTAGCGGCAACATTATTGTACTACAATCGAAAATGTGGTATGAGGGCATCGGGTGTATTGTTTTTCTTCTGGCTTCTCTTAATATTAGCAGGACTACCTCAACTAAGATCTGAAATAATGAATCATTACGAACTGGCTGACGATGAAAACGTTCAATACAATTTCGTCAGTTATATGATATACTATCCTATGATACTTTTGATGTTCATTCTTAATTGTTTCGCTGACCTTCCGCCTAGAGATTCACCTTATAAATACGAAAAGGTAATAATAACTGAATGATTACGCAATATATCCGGGTGTACACGGTGCCTTCATAATCATTATTATATATTTATTTTTTTAGAATCAGTGCCCTGAAAGCGCTTCGGGTTTCCCTAGTCGCCTTACGTTCAGTTGGTTCGATCCATTAGCACTAACGGGATTTCGAAGAAGTTTAACTGAAAACGACTTATGGGCGCTAAACCCAGAAGATTCTTCAAAGGAAGTGGTACCTCGGTTCGATAAATTCTGGGAAAAAACTTTAAGAAAACGCGAAGCGTAAGTGTTTATTTAACAATACTGATTGCCCTAAAGATAACTTTGACGAAGTAAGCAGAGTACTTTTAACCCGGTACTGGGCTGACCTTGATAAGTATTTTTTGCTGTGTTATTATATTACATCATTATTATTGATGTGTTCTTCGAACAGGGGGAGCGGTGCTAAAGCAACATATAATAAAACATCGGCCAGCGTCAACTTCAAACCGGAAAACGAAAGGAAGCCTGCCTCTATTTTACCGGCGCTATGTCTCGCATTTGGAGGGCAATTTCTCTTTGGCGCGTTACTTAAGCTCATTAACGATGTATTGATGTTCTTGTCACCGCAATTACTAAAGTAAGTGTTTACGTCAAAAGAGTAAACTATTCATAAACATTTACAAATATGTATTATCATATGATTTTGCAGGCTTTTAATAGGATTCGTGGAAGGTAATGAACCAGTATGGAAAGGTTATCTATATGCAGTCGGGTTGTTAACGTGCGCCACGGTACAGACCATGCTGTTGGGTCATTACTTTACAAGAATGTACTTAGTTGGGATGAAAATAAGGACGGCTTTGACGAGTGCCATTTACCGAAAATCGTTGCGTATCTCGAACGGGGCGAGGAAGGAGTCGACCGTAGGCGAGATTGTAAACCTGATGTCAGTGGATGCGCAAAGGTAATTAAGGAGACTTGTCAGCGATACATGAATGTACTGTTTTGAACGCTACTAAAGTAGCATTACAATTCACCCGGTAACAGTTCTGCTAAGTCATGTTGTTTAAACATAATTATTATAGTAGTCATAGAGTAAACAGTTACACGGTATTGCACAATATAACAAAAATATTTACTGTTGAATTCAAGTGCTAATACTATCTAGCACTATAATTTATATTAGTATATAAGATTTCTGTATAAAATTGCATAATAATTAATTAAAATACTTTGTCCTAATTCCCTTACAGATTTCTGGAGTTAACAGCATACCTGAATATGATATGGTCAGCGCCCTTACAAATAGCTCTAGCTTTATATTTCCTGTGGGGTATTCTAGGACCCTCAGTTCTGGCAGGGTTAGCGGTGATGATAGTACTTATACCGGTGAATGGGTTAATAGCTAGCAGGGTTAAGACGCTACAAATTAGGCAAATGAAGTACAAAGACGAGCGGGTTAAACTCATGAATGAAGTACTTAATGGCATTAAGGTATAGTATATAATTATTTTGGGTATGAAAATATTAAAACAAACGTCAAAATGTTTGCTCAGCGACTCCCAGAAATACTTTTTCCATGCACAGTGTCCCCAAATGATATGATACTTGAGATTTGAGTTTTAAAGATAAAATTTAAACAGTCACTGGCACAGGTGAGATTGCTGAGTACTAATAATTTAATTTCTTATAAGAACTTATCTGTAAAGATACATACATCGATATCTTATCTTTTTCCTGGTTTGCCAAATGTGTTAGCTGTAATATTTGCACAATTTTACTAGTATTTGTTTCTCGGTGTTGCATAATGTTTCAATGTGTAAAAGAATGAAGTTAAAATAATACTTTAATTACGACAATAATTAAAAGCACTAGAACATTATAGAAATTCACACAAAACTAAAATAAAAAAAAAGTAATCTCCGCATAATGAATGCCATTTGGTACGTGGTTAGGCTGCACACAAAACATTATATAGCTTGAACGTCGCCTTTATTGACTTTTGTTTAAAGTATATCTATTTAGTTACCACAAGATGTTGGGGTAAATTGATTTCGATATTTATATTTGTTACTTATTAATGCAACGTGGTATTAAATCGTAGTATGGTGTCTTCATTTAAAATTCAAATACATTTCCATTTTAAAGATTTGAGATATCATTCAAAACGATATGACCGAAACATACCTATTTATAAAGTATAAACATCTAGAATTCGTTTGTGCTTAAACAAATTTTTGTTTTAGGTACCCCTCGTGTATTATTTATACTAGATTACTTAGTATTTATAGTATAAATACAAAATAAACAAAATTTCAGTGCTGTGATAAATCAAATATTTATTCATTAATATATGATAAAATATCTTCATTAATACTGATAAGTGAATAAAGTAAAACAACATTTATACTATACGTTGAACAAATAAGATATATTTCTGGTTTCAGGTATTAAAAATGTACGCTTGGGAGCCGAGCTTTGAAGAGCAAATTTTGAAAATAAGAAATAAAGAAATGAACGTATTAAAGCAAACCGCATACCTTAATTCGGCTACGTCCTTTATATGGTCGTGCGCTCCGTTCTTGGTGAGTGTTTTGGACTTATAATTTTCCACACACCTTTGTTTAATGTCAAACAGATAGTGTTTCGGAGGATAAAGACGTAATTCGGTTATAGGTCGGACGCTATACCGACCTTCAATAAAAAATGGACAAAAAGGATGTTTGCATCCCAACTTTGGTATTTGAAATGTCTTTTGTCCATTATCATTACAATTCACTAATCTTGTTATTCATACTCTTTAAATTTAAATTGGTAGGATTCATATTATTTTCATATCAAATAAACTTATAAAATCACTTGCTCTTAAACAGTAAAAGGCAATAGTACTATTTATAATTTACTATCGTAAATATAATATATATTTTCCATCACAGAAATGGCTTTGCTAACTACCAAACGAGTTCACGGCCAAAACTCTGCCTATTAGTGATAAAAAATTACATATTATATTGTAGGAAGCAATTACTGTGCTCGATGTTACAATCTTATCCAATCATAGACAGATTACTTAATATTGTAAAGAATTGCTTTAATCTTAATCAAAATATTGGATTAGTACTACGGAATACATCGATAACGTTTATAAATCAATGTTTATCGCTGTGTGAGCGTTATCAATATGACAGTTAATTTATCGGAATGTAGTATCGATCTGAATGTTAAGTCATCAATAAAGGACTGTATTATAATAAATATACACAATGACATCTCAAACGAAACATTATTTTTATCTGTGGGAGACTGCTACGACCTTACAGCACAGTTTTTTGACCTACAAAAGTCTTTAGGTATTAATGTGAGTATTGAACCCCCGTCTTGAACCCCGGATCCGCCCTAGTATATATATATGTATAAGTTAAATTAAACTTTTGATAACATTGTTCCCTAAGATAGCAAAGGTACACTGTGAACGAACGATAAGATTCACAATATCAAACAACCAACCACTTGTCATGACCTTTTTATTATTTGCAGTAGGTAAGCATAAGGTAATTAAGGTGTAATAATTATAGTTGTCAAGCACTCGCTATAAAATGTATAGTATGGTAGGTACTATCGTGATGTAAAAACAACTAATCGTTTTCTAGCATAGTATAATTATTCAAGTTTTATTAAACAAAAAAAGAACACAATATACAATGTTTCTTAATCAGTCTGTCGGACTCAAAATTCCAGCATCAAGTTGTCACATAGAGTATAAAGTTTAAATTCCAATTTCATGTCATGAAAAATTTTATTAAATGATCTAGGAAGAGGTCAAGCCCAGCAAATATGACTTTGTCACCACAATAGCACATTTCCAACAATGTCTGCCTAAGGCTATTGTACACCATTGTTGATTTAACCATTTAGCCATCCGTTGTGGTCGAATAAAATAATAATAGAACTACCATAAGTGCATCGTGACGGAACTATGAATTCATTTTTAACATTCAATTATGTTCTATGAGTAATTTATGTGTGGTCCCTTGTGGGGTTTCCCACGTTATTATAAAAGAATATTTGTACAGAATAACAGTGCATAAGTGGAAAAAAACATTCGCGTACCGCACGACCCGTCCTTAGAGATATAATTGATATTTTACAAGATGTGTTGCAATAGTCAAGAGTTTACGATAAATGAAACATGCATAGACGCACATTTTCTTGCACAAAAATATAAAAAAGGAAAAATAACTAGTTTAGTACATAGAATGTAAAGTGAAATAACAAATATTTTTTTTCAAGGTTACCTTCTTAACTTTCTTCACATATGTGATTACCGATCCCGAAAACCATGTTTTGACCCCCGTCAGGGTATTCGTATCGATGTCCCTATTTTACACGATGCATTTGCCGTTAGGCTTGCTCCCGCTTATCATCGTATCGGCGATCGAGGTATACAACCACACATTATCTGATGTGCTCAAGGCTGTCAGGTTGTGGTACTCACCTGCATGCTAACCCTATCATTCTTCTACGATTGTTTGCGATGTATCGAATTTCTATTACTTAAAAAGAGACATTTTTTTGTATCAGATAGCAGCAAAGGTAACATTTACTTGGGTTTACATCGAAGCAGAACGACGGTTTCGGATCACTTAATTGACCTTCGCGGAGTTAAGTGAGTCGAACACACTAATGAGGGCAAATAGAATAACATTTCAAAACAGTCTCAAAACAACTATGTATGATGTGGATGCTTCGATGTAAATCAAAAGTAAATCTACCGTTCTTATTTGTATTAAATGATTTTACAAGTCCTTTACTGGCTTGTAGGTAGAACTTAGGAAATTGCTATGCGCATATTAAATTTCGAATTCAATTTTTTTTCGAACCTACATAAACTTTCTGTCCTTATGGTAATTTAAATAAACATCCCATTCCCTAACCATTATTAGGTTGATTTATTTAAAAGATACAACGTGAACTTTTAAATCATCACAGGTATTGGCCACAAAAAGGACCAAAGCAGTATTTTTAAATTAACATTCAAAAAGCGAAAAGCATCCTAAATGGGTTTCGATATTCGGTACATGAAAACTGCTCTTAAATTCTTATCAATTATTATTATTTTCTGATATTGGAATAAGAATTTGTATGATTCATCAGAGACCTATAAAAAATTAAATTGCCACAAAAATAGGATTTAACAGCAGTACAATGCTAACTTAATATAAGCTATATTAACTGGTGTGGCCTCAGGTATCACTGATGTCGTTCGGGTGCTTTGTTCTGGTAAACGACACAGAAGTACTGGACTCTAAAAGAGCTTTCGTTGCTCTGTCTCTTTTCAACATACTACGTTTTCCACTATCCATGCTGCCTAACGTTATATCAAATGTAGTACAAGTAAGTTTCTAAGCTCATATTGTTTTCATTTTCATAATCAAGATTTTCTTCTATTAACTTTGGTGTGGTTTAATTTAACACAATGCATGCTGTGGCCGTTATTCTTGTTTATTTTTAACTTTTCGAATAGATATTGTAACATTGTATATTTTTAGACATCTGTGGGTATAAAGAGATTGAATAAGTTTATGAACTGTGAGGAACTAGATATCGATGCAGTAGAACATGACCCTAAAGATCGTAAGTATTAGATAATATTTGATATTATAAACATTTCTAAAACGATAACGCCCGGTTATTGATACATGGCTTACATAGACTTTAAACTGTTTAATATGGATAAATAACTGAATTTAAATAATTTTGCCTTAAACGTATTATATGTAATGTAACTTTCATTTTAAGTGAGATTCTTATACAATTAAAATATTTTTAGCCAACCCATTATCGATAGAAAACGGTCATTTCTCATGGGCCAACGACGCCGACCCCGTGTTAAAAAATATAAACTTACAAGTGCCTCGGGGTCATTTAGTGGCTGTAGTGGGAGCAGTCGGCTCCGGCAAGAGTTCCCTCTTAGCGGCTTTATTGGGGGAAATGAATAAAGTCTCCGGTAGAGTGAACACTAACGGTAAGTTGGAGATCTACAATGGAACGGCTATTTAAGCTGACTATCGAGAATCTTAACATAATAAAATTATTATTTACATAATAATATAAGATATATTTTAATATTATTATTGTATATTTTTTAACATACTGTGCGTCTTATTTTACGTCTTATGTGACCCCGTAATTATCAAACGTTTAGACGTCAAGCTTAAACAGTAATTATCGAAATTTAAATGAAGTTAACCTAATACTAATTTTTTTTTCAGGAAGCATTGCGTACGTTTCGCAACAAGCGTGGATACAGAACGCGACGCTGCAAGACAACATCCTGTTCGGCAAGGCGCACGACAAGAGCAAGTACAATGAAGTCATCAGCGTGTGCGCGCTCAAGCCGGACTTCGACGTGCTGCCCGGCGGAGACCAGACCGAAATCGGAGAAAAAGGTATATAAATAATGCTAAGCGAATTATTGTTTCGAATGCGTTCTTAGATCACCATTTAAGAAGTTTATATATATTTTTACCATGATGCTGATTTTTGTACAAATATTTTAACATAATAGTGAACAGTTAAAATGAGTACTAATAATATGTGACATAGACATAGTTGTTTCAAATTTTGTATTTAAAAATATTAGGATTTATAAATAATTTGTATACCTTCATCTTCAGCTCTATCTATGAAGCATTTTTTATCCTGAATAGGTTTGCGCTCGAGCACGGGTCGCCTATTAAATAATAAATGTAACATTATATGAGCGTTAATTTGGCAATCAGGAATAAATCTGTCGGGCGGGCAGAAGCAGCGCGTGTCGCTGGCGCGCGCCGTGTACTGCGACGCCGACAACTACTTCCTGGACGACCCGCTCAGCGCCGTCGACTCGCACGTCGGGAAACATATCTTCGATAAGGTGCGTGCGTTATTTCAGATTATAGTCGTTCCTTTGTTCCTTTTACTTAATTAAAGTTAACGGTAATAATCACTTGTAGAGGAGAGCCTTTCTCCAAATATTTTTCGAAATAAATTAATTAAATAAGTTAGAGATTATCCTTGTTCCACGCAATTCTAAGCTAAGAAGAACTACGAAAGTTTAACAAAGACGACCATAGAAATAAATGTCCTATTAGTTTTTTTTTTCAAGCGTTTATTAATTAAATGTTTGTTGTCATACTAAACCAGTATGTTATCGATATCAAATCGTTATCCAATTACTTTAATCATTATTAATATTAAAGATATCATATCATTTTAATAATTATAGAGACATGTCTTGATATGTAAATGTGTTGATCGGAAGATAAAGAAATAGTGGATTCCCACGTTCGTGGTAGATAAGGCTATAAATAAATATTTTTTTTCACGGATTGTATACTCGAAACAGATTCGGTAATAATAAATATCAAATCTTTATTACAATAATATTTCTTCGTCGCTACACTAAAAATCCAGGAATATATATCTATATTCTATAATTTACTAACGGCGTAGACAAATGAAAATTCACAATGATCATTGGCCATTGGCAACGATAACGGTCGCACGATCAATACATTTTTGTCAAATTATAAGATAACACTAGCCCGGGGGGGTCTATCTGAATAACATATTCCGTCAATTCATACGGTCAGTATATATAGCTATGGTCAACAGGTGATCGGCCCCACGGGGCTGCTGAAGGACAAGACGCGCGTGTGGGTGACGCACAACGTGTCGTACCTGGCGCACACCGACCTGGTGGTGGTGCTGCGCGACGGCGGCGTGTCCGAGGTGGGCTCCTACCAGCAGCTGCTCGAGAAGAAGGGCGCCTTCGCCGAGTTCTTGCTGCACCACCTCAGTGACGCGGAGCGGACTTCCCCTGAAGGTATATATTCCGTTTCATTTCCAAGTTTTTCTATTGATTTAGCGATACGCCCTTCGCTAGGATATACCTCTTTAACAAGTTAGATCAAACTGCACACGGTGTGTAATCACGGACAATCAACGTGACACGTAATTTATGTGTACATATATTGAGGAGATATGGCCATCGCCGCCCATGAACACTAGTGGAGCTTGACAGTTCTGGAGTAGGTCGGTCTCTTTTTGAAGCACCTCAAGTCGAAATGCATCGGAAATACCGAGTAGATTCCACAAACAGGAAGTTTGAACTTGTTATATAAGCAGAAGACTACTCCGATTGCAATCGACGTCGATTTTGACTAGTTTCGATACAGTTATCAAACGACTCTGAATAAAATTAAAAACTGATTTGTTTATGTTTCGACAACAATAGGATAAACTGTTCAATCCGATTCTTTGTTAGAGTAGCATAAGCCCATAACTCTAAGTGATATCAACATTTATTGATAACGATGCCGAGTGCGTTCGGAGTAGAGCTTTAAATTCTTCTTAAATTCAACATTATGTAAATTGCAAACATTATAGTGAGGCGGTTTGCCTGCACCCTCAAATACTCGCTACTTCCCGCTACGTAGATCTAGTCCACCCGCATTTAAATTAAACACGTGTCGTCTCTCAATACAGATGTGCGTTCTAAAAGAATTTATCTTACTTTAACTTCAAATTTTTTATCTAAAAGATATGGACATATCTGAATGAATAAGAAGGCCAAAGATTAATGCACCGCAAGAACTGTTTTTGAATTTATAGAATTTATTGTCTGGCATATCATGTTAAATTCATCCAACTATTTAATTCATTTAATAACAGTTTATGATGAATCTTTTCTGATATTATATGTTGTACTACATTTCACTACTTCCACAACTTTTTCTATATTATATTGGTATTTAAATTGAATAACAAATGCACGACTGCTTTAGAATCATCATCTATATATAGTATATCTAATAATTTGATTAAATATTTCAGAACTGGATACAATAAAGCAAGAACTGGAAAGCAAGTTAGGTTCCGAGTTCCAGAATAAACTGCAAAGAGCTCGCTCCCTCTCTGAGAGTGCTTCAGAGTCTGAAGTGCCAGCCGCTGGTGCAGGTACTGTTTTGTTAAGTGTATCTCAGCGGTACCTAAACATTGTTCAGATTACTACTTTCCATTTAAATTTTTTAAATGTAATATTCTATTTGTTTACTACATTACATTACACATAAAGTCAGTCACGAGTCATGGACGTATGACTATTGATAGTTTTAACCTAGGTTAACACTTGTACCGCATTTGATATTTTTATCATAGTGTTACAATGTTAACTAGAATACAATAATTCCATAAGTAAGCTTAGATAATAATTGATTAATGTATTAAAATGAACTAATTCGAAAACTTCGTTTAATAGGCGATCGCAGTAATAGCGTTAAAAGACGTACGCCTGAGGGCACTCCGGCCAATGATTTGAAAGAAAAGAACAAACTAATCGAAGCCGAAAAAACGGAAACAGGAAGCGTGAGTACTATTTAATATTTGTTTGTCTCCCAATACGTCCTTCGTATGAAAATAGGGGAATACATAAAACGTTACTATTTATTAACGTATACGTAACCATAATTAATATTATCAATTATTTATGGGGTCTTTTGGTTTTATAATTAAAATGTCATTAAGTTGCGAGTGTTCATGGGCCCCTATGTTATAAAATAAGATTTTGATTTAGCTTGTCCCATCGTTAATATCTAATACAGAGTATGTATGTAAGTATAGTACGCGTCACGAATCTTTAGCGCTGAACGAAACCTGCGCAGAAGTCAAAAATAAGGTATCGAGGTAGCGGCGCGGCGCGCGGGGCGCGTGATCGTCGGGTGCGCGACCGTTGATTGGTTGTCCCAGTCGTGTTGTCTTTCTCGCACCAATACGTCAATTACGAGCGCGATTC
>DWAJ01005869.1:0-11021 GCA_018238005.1 Eurema mandarina | reverse complement strand
CTACCTACCTAAAAGTGCGATGATCAGGTGATGCCTCGCAGCCAATCAGAATAAGGTATGATGAACTCTAACATCGGTCGGAACAGTTTTAACTAACTCGCTTCGGGAAAACGCATTTTGTATTGCAGAAACTAGTTTTAACTGATATTATATTCAGTCAATTCTAGTATTAACAAAGGCATTAAGTAAAAACTAGTTTTAACTAGGAAAAACGCGTTCTATCTACAAACTAGTTTTAACTATATATAACATATACATGCATAAATGCGGGTAGAACAGCTGGGCGCGGCTAGTTTATAATAACTCTGGATTCTAAGGATGTAAGAACTTATATTATATGTTAGAGATTCATCAAGATTAAGTTAACGATCAATATTCCATGTTGCATTGCTAACAATCAGTGCGCACAACTCGCACAGGCTCCGCTCCCGGACGCACTACTGACAGTTCACAACTCATGACATTCGGCATAACATAACATTGATGATTATGGTTATAAAGCATTATCTATTTTTTTTATAATTTATTTCTTGACCATGGATACAAAGTCCTTCAATCGCAATCTTATAAGTTCTTTTCTTTCTTCCGTTTCTTTCTGCCTTTCGTAAAGTGATACTGAACTTTACGAAAAACATCGACGAATCTTGGAGCAATCGGAACGGCTCTAATATGCACTTTCGAATGAATTCTTCATTTTCTGGACACTTATTAGCTAATTTACTGCGTGATTTACTATCACAATCAAACATTAAATCACTTTATACACCAAAAAAACGAATATTCAATCGATATTACAAATAGACGCCGCCAGATTCCCGCCAAGACTCCCCAAGCATTTATCATAATTATCTATGACGATTAATATTGCCATACTAATTAATCAAACATACGACAAAGTAACCGTGAAACTTTATATTCTCTGACAAATATATTATAGTCAATACGTTAGTTTGTAAGGGTATATGGATGTATTAAAATTTCTTATTCTTTCAGGCAAAAACTACGGAATAGATTTACTTCAAGTTTGACATGAGTCCATTTGTCTCTTGATTAACGGCTAAGCTGCGGTGAGAGGCATTGTATTCATACTATCATAATATTATTTCAAATTTACAATAAAACTTCAAGTTATCTGTTAACATTTTTTTTTCAAGGTAAAATTTTTTCTTAATCTATCTTATATAATAAGGTAATATAACTTATTAGGTACGTATTACAGACACTGTTACAAAAAACGTAAATTGTATACTAAAAGTTACAATATAAAATTTGAAAATAAACCTTAAAACAACGTTTAAATAGATAATCGGATTAACGCTGTGCGCTAAAATTGTTAAAAAGAGCATACATGCAGTTTATTATTATTAAATACTTTAGGATAATACTCTTGTTACATAAAATACAATTTAATCTTGACATTGAATAAATATGGTCGTATGTTATAGCATTGGCAATCTCGCGTAAGAAAGCTTCTCCGTGAACCATACTTATTTTCCAATAGTAATCCCAATGTAAGGTCGTCCAATTAGACTGCTTGGCGCAGTAGCACAACTGCTTTCTGCGCGAAGGGTCGTGGGTTCGATCCCCACACCGGAAAATGTATTTAATTTAATTGACAGATGTATTTTTCTGGGGTCTGGGTGTTACTGTGTATGTATTTACAAAAGAAAAGTTAGTATATGTAATTTAATCCGTTATCTAGTTGCCATGACACAAGCTCTGCTTAGTGTGGAACTAGATGGCGCTGTATAAGTGTCCTGAAATATTTATTTTATTATTTATTTAGTTAATTTACAATAACAGTAAGTACGCCAATGATACACAATCTTATTAAGTACTCTATGACGTTTACTATAGAGTCGGTTTCTTTCCATTATTCCAGTTTAGAACTCGTTGAAATTTCAAATAGTACTTAAATTTTTTAGAATATAATCTCTCATTAAACTTCGACGCCCGTAGCAAATATTTATCGTATGACTAAACCTACTTATTTACTTGTCGTGTTGAATCAATGATAATGTCGTAGTCTTAACTAGTGTTACGTCTAATCACCATAGAATACTTAAAAATCCATCAAGCCAATTTTCTTCTTTCCTTTGCTTGTAATATTCACTGTTCGGTTTGGGAGGCGTTGGATCAGTAGGGTCTTCCTTAAACATGTTAGTGTAAGCATTACTAAGACCGTACCTCCACATAGCCACGTGAGGTATGTATCTTGATAAGAATATATAGAACTGGAAGTGGAAATTAACTATAAGTCTTCCGATATAAGTGGTGTAGAAGGCAGCGATGACGGACAGGAAGGCTAGCTTGTATTTGGCTTTGAAAGTCAGTTGCTTGTACGCTGGGGAGTCTTCAACTGTTTCGTAGTCTTGAAGGTACAGCAGACGAGGTTGGCTCTTCTTTAGACTTAAAGGACAATTATCCATTAGATCTCTTGGGTCAACTCCTGAAAGAACAACAGAAAACATAAATATAAAGATTTATCCTCGATCTTTATATTATGTACCTTATATATTGACCTTAAGTGTGTACTTTTATTAATATTATCTTAATTGTATTGTTTTGTTTAGTTTTAGTTGCTAGTTTAACAAGAGTGTGAGAATCTGAGGAATTAGTTACGCTATTTATAATAAGCTAACAGATAAAATTCTCCAATAGTTACCGGTATCGATGGGCTTGTCATTGAGACATTTCTTTATTTTATCGACCAGCGCCAAGCGGTCCTCTTCCGTATATATATATCCAGGAACATCAGATACGTATCTGGTGTAGAAAATTAAAGACTCGCTTTCAATCGCCGGGTGCATGGCCGACATACCGTCCAGCATGACTCTTGAGGAATGCTCGAAGTATTCTGGAACGTTCTCCAGACATGGCGTGTACACACGACGCTGTATCAGGTCGCACATCTTACGAGTTTCAGCGAAGGTTTTACGGCATATGTTATACCTGGAAGTCAGATTGCTATTAAACACTACGAATCGATATTTATTTCGTATTGCAAACGCGATTATCAAAACTATCAAAAAACTTTGATTGGAAATTACGTCAACAAATTATGTATATTGAATGTTGAATGTACCTGTCTTGCAATCCAATCATATAGCCAAGAACCGCCCAGAAATGATTGAAACCTTCCCAATCTCCAGGCTTCAGCTGCCTTATTCCAAGCTTGTCAGGCTTCAGAACTGTGAAGCCAATAAACCCGAATAGAGTCAGTGATATGTCTCGTTGAGAGATGGTTCCCTGGCCTTTGAGCCGGGCTGCTTTGCCGGAGCGCACGTGCCGAGACCGCACTGTATGGAGAGATCGCCACGACCTAAAAGCAATAAGTACTTCTAAACTACCCAATACAAAATATAAAGTTAGACAAAAGCTCAAATTATAGTATTTTTCCTACTAACAGTTCTGCCGTTAGTAACAATTTTAGCACACAGATAATACATAGTTATTGCTGTTCAACTCATCAGATATCATAAATAACAGGATAGTGACCTCGCTAAACTGACTTAGAAAACATTTTAAACCAGTTTTGTATGTTGTTTATATAAATTCAAAGATTTATAAGATAAGCACTTATAGTTTATACACGAAAGCAGATCTAAAGATTCTCTTGGTATATTTTCAACAAAATAAGTAACAAGATAATAACTTGAAAATTAAATAAAGTATAAAGATATAACTTACTTGGTACCTGGCTTCAGTTCGTGATCAAACCAGGAGGTGATGTGGAAAAATGTTGACATGTATCGTTTGTAAGCTGTGAACTCGGAATTAGATCGTGTGGAACCAACCAATACTTCTAGAATCGTCGGAATTGCGAACACAGATATGAGGCCCAGTATCATAGATACTGATTGTCCGAAGTAGAACTCCTTTAAGAATTTGCGGCCTCTGTAAGAGATAATTTACTTGAGAAGTCATTTAATAATTAAGTTAATCTCTAAAATCATAAAAACATTTTATTGTGAATGTATTATAATACTAATACCAAATAAATGGTATTATTTTTTTGTGATAATTTCACATTTATTACGGCGTTTTAATTATAAACTTAATATACTAATTAGTGCCACTTGTCTTTATTGATTACAAACACCCGCTTATCACGAAATCTTATCTAATTATATATCTGAGTAATAAAATCTATTTATGATTTACAGATTATTATAGATACATTAAATAAACTTACTGCTCATGTTTATCTTTGTCAAACCATTCTGGAAGCTCAAAAACCAATTCTTCGGGCTTGACAGAGTCTGAGGGGGTGTCGTACGCCTCATCGCTGAAGAGGCCGTCCATCACCTCCTCCACTGGAAACAAACGGATCCCATTCTCATACTAACTACTTTTTAATTCCCGTCTAAGAGGGAATATATGAATAAAGAAAAATACTATTCCTATAACCACCTACATATATTATAAAAGGCTCTATATAAGACGAAATAGAGAAAGATGCAGCTTGTGATTTGCCATAGAATAAAAAGCACATTCCAACGAAATCCTTATTTGTTCTACTAAATCAAATTTTATTTTCAGTTCTTTTATTTTTCTATTTATATAGCTTTTCTGGGTTTGTAGTTTGTGTTTAAATCCTCCCCAACCCAATTTAAGCCAACGTAGAGAGGTTAGTTTGATTTTAAACCAATTTTTGGTTCACACATTTTAGTTAAAAGACGATAAAAAATCAAAAGCTTGTTTCAAAAATATTTAACTTAATAATATATACCTTTTAATATTTAATATGTAAACTATTGTCGCATCATTTGTATCATATAAAAAGACCGATACCAATAAAAACGTATCGCAAACCTTTTTTTACAAAGTGCTAAGAACAATAGCGATTTCGCTCTCTCATTGCTTTATCAGTGAAATTCAAACAAAATTGCAAACAATGTCCATTTGAGAACACAGAATGGACCAATTTGTACGTTTATTTCAAAACAAAGCCGTGATTTTATTATGTTTTTTGACTATGTTTCAGCGAGGGTATAGTGACTGGGTACGTAGATTATTTAAGACATTAAGCTTTTTATAAACGCTTTATAAATATTTCTTGATAGTTGGGTTATTATTATGTATATCAGTATTACTTTGCTATGAGAGAATACTTTATTTAGAATTATTTGGTAATATTACGAGTTTAATATATAGTTTAATATATATATAATCTTTAAAATCGGTTTGTTCGTTTTCTATTTATAAATGTTCTTATAAAGTCGACCTTATAGAACTTTTGAGATTACCGATTATTATACAAATAAAAGAAAATAATAACTCAAGTGGTCAAAGTAAGGAAAATAAATGTCCTACCATTTTTTCTCAATTTTAAGTGATATTGATCCTTATAATGAGCCTGAATCATTATTATAACCACACACCTACGAAGAAAATATACAATTCAAAATATATTTACAGGTATCCGAGTGGTTAACACCTTTAGAGGTGCAGAGGTAAGTACATATATGATTAGAAATAGGTATTATAATAATATTCCAAACTAATTCACACACAATTTTTTTTATGAGCGGTTATAAATATCAAATTATTTTGTAATTTTTTGCCGTATGAGACCTAAAAAGCTATTTCACTTAAATAAATGAACAAATATAGGAACAATGAATGATAAAGAAACAAAATACGCCTTTTTCTTTTATATTCCAGGCTTTATATTATAAAATAGCCCACTTTTCAGAATAGAAGAACAAACCTTTAGAGGTAGAACGCCAGAAATTGACAATTTATATGAAACAACAACACCCAAAAATAACGTGCAAACAGATGTATCTCCAAAGAAGGAATTCACTTTACTAGAACCTGTCCAAGATTATTCTATGAGCTCGCTTAAGATGAAGTTGGAATCTACACTTCAGAGTGCGGAACAATTAGCCAAGTTGTTGAAGAAACAAATCAATGAAGTTGAAGCTAAAGAACGGGCCTTAAAGGAAGCGATCGTTTACGGAAAGTAAGTACCTCAATTGGGATAAAGGTCGTTCGCATCTGACAGGGTTATGGAAGATTCCGCAAGGATACCTGTATCGTTTGCAGGGATCCTGCAGTGCCGTTGCAAACATTAGGGGTCCTACCTTTATATTATGGCCTAAAAGCTTAAATGTATTTAATATGTTTATCCAGTATAACTAGATTCATCTCGATTAAGTGCATGACCCGTCTCCCTAGTTATATTTTCTCGGCAATAAAGGTACCAAGACATTATTAAAATATAAAAGAAAACCTTTTTTTGTCCTAAAAGATTTTATTTTTCTCTGAAAATTTTTAACTTTTTTTCTACTTTAGTAGACATATGTACTCTAAAACGAACTGCACGCACTTTGTACGCACGGTTTTAACGCATACAGTAAGTATAAAAAATAAGATTAACAAAAGGTAAATCTTAATGATCTTAATTTCCTTCATAAGACTTAAGTACATCCCATTTGAAACCTTGAGGCACTATTTGCTAGTCACTGTTCATATTAAATGCGCTAACTACTCTTCTAACTAATGTTGTGCTGTATGTTTACGTAATAAAACATATAAAGGTGGCGTCGTTAAAAGCAATTTGTCTGTCCTATGTAATTTATGTAATCTTGCAATTTGTACTATATACTTGCACGACGTGTACGTGCTTTGTCATATCTAAGATTTTTGGGCAGTTTAGCGACTTCCTACAAAAGTATCCAAGGCTAATGTTTACTACATATGTTAGGTATGTTTCAAAATAGGGTTCCTATCCAAACTAGGTATAAAGACGCATTGAATTGAATACCTGCGACAGAACAAAAAAAAAATTAGTGGAATTACCAAAACGAACAGGGTATCTTAAGTCGAGTCGAAAATGAAGTTAAATCTAATATTTTAAACGTTATTTGACTGTTTAAATAATTTCTCTCCGGTTTTGACGGCTTAAATTCTTCCTTTAGATCAGGAACAACAACTCTAACGATAGCGAGTGAGGACAAATCCTCTCGGTCATACATAATTCGTGACGGGTACTGGACGCTCTGTAGCGGCCTCATACAAAACCCTATCACGGCTCCTTCGCTGAATATCTTCAATGAAATTTTCTCGTCTCCACGTTGTATCGGACAAGAGGTAAGCAGGTTTTGAGTAAATTATTATTATTTATTTTTCACTTGTTCCTCTTATATCAAACTTTTAGCAATGTTAAACTGGACTTAATCTATTGATGACTATAAATCCTATTAACCAAACTAAAGCATCGA
The DNA here is from genome assembly GCA_018238005.1 of Eurema mandarina. Lineage (NCBI taxonomy): Eukaryota > Metazoa > Arthropoda > Insecta > Lepidoptera > Pieridae > Eurema > Eurema mandarina. The sequence continues at coordinate 3,792 of DWAJ01005869.1, read as the reverse complement.
CATGATGTAGTAGGTTTTTTATGGAAGGGTAACTACCCTGGTAGTAGGTAGTAGTTGGTACTCTAGGGTGGCCAAACTCGATCTAACAGCATAGCTGTACTATTAATAAGCGTTATTAGATACCAAAATTATTACAAAGCTTATAATTATTATTATAATGACATCGTTATCAAGACTCATTATACAATAATATCAATTTTATCAGGTCAAAATATAAATGAAGTCTAATCTGCCAATGATAAATGAGTGAACGTCATTTTAGTACATGTGCTGTCTCGTAATTACATGTTATAATGCACTAATTACTACAATAATTAGAAAACTTAATGTAAATAATATTTCTCACTTGTTTAATTAATAATAACTAGCAGCCCGCCCCGTCCGCGCACAGTTATTACATAGGTATTATGACAGGAATATAGCAACAACCTGAAGTTTTTTGTTGAAATGATATTTGACAACAAATACCTACGATTCTTTTTCTGTAATTAACATTAAACTACATTTTTCACCGAATTCAAAAAAGGAGGAGGTTTCTCAATTTGACCGTATACATATAAGCTTTTTTTTATTTATAATACGCTATTTACCGTATGTTGTGGGTTTAAATTGATAGATTGGAAACTGTTATTTAAATACGTTCTTTTATATTAAACGTTTGTCAGCTACGAAACTCAAAGGCATAATGACGAAATCTCATACAACTTTTTCTCACTATTTCTACTTAATCAAGCAAGCCGCTTTTTTTCGCAATAAAATGCTCTATAACATCTGTGTACCAAATTTCGTTCTAATCGGTTCATTAGTTTTAGCGTGATGAAAAGACAGACAGACAGACAGAGTTACTTTCGCATTTATAATATTAGTATGGATATACGATGAAATGCATAAGTATGCATAAGTATGCATAAGTAGGACTAAGTAGTCCACGTTTGTTTAGTCTAGACGTACGTTAAAAAACGCCATAAAAGTACATTAGTAGTAGTAGCAGCATTCTCGAGCCGTTTTAAACATTTCAGATACCGTCAGTACGTGACTCTTGCGCTTTCAATTCCATCATTAAATATGAGACCTTGCCAACAATCAGGAGATCGATATACGAAGAAGACGATTTCCTTTGCTTAAAAACAAACTTCAACAGCTCTATGGAGCATTATGCGTCGGTGCCGAAAACTATGATTAAGGACACATGCAAACGAGGTAAAACATTGTATATTTTTAACCGGCAGGTTTTTGTGACATGATGTAATACTACCAAAAAGAATGTTAACTGGGACGAATTATATTTTTATAGCCTTAGCTTTGCAACATAAGTATTAATGTCTATTTTAACAAGTTGAACCCAAAAAAATTGTTAAACTTTGTACAAAAACATTCGTATAATATTTAAAGCTGTCTTTTGTGATTGAAGAGTTGAAAATTATTTCTATGCAAAAAACAAGGATATTTTAATATTATATTACTAGCTGCTGCTCGCGACTTCGTCCCCGTTGATTTGTTTTTCCATTATTTCTTCGCTCCTATTAGTCACAGCGTGATGTTATGTCGCCTAAAGCCTTCCTCGTTAAATTGTCTGTTCAATAAAAAAAGAATTTTTCAATTCGAACCAGTAGTTCCTGAGATTAACGCACAAACAAACAAACTCTTCAGCTTCATATTATATTAGTATATAGATAATTAGTAATTTTAATATAACTTCCTATACGTTTTTCTCACATGCAATACTATCGTTTTTACAATATTGGCAATCAATCATAATATAGCATCGAAGACGCGGGTCGCTAAGGTCACTAAAAATGGAAATTTTTGTTTATAAATAGAATAGTTGTTCTTCTCACTAAACGGCACGCAAAGAGAAAAATTCCATTAATTTAAGTTTCAACGTAACTTTAACGTAAATTTCAGGTACGGTGAAAAGTTTATCGGAAAACATTGCGAATTGTGGAGAACGCATACTATTAGACTATACATACTATCCGAACGGAAATTACTTGGCCGTAGACCTACCCTTGGAGTATTGCACTGCTGATGACGGCTCCTGCAAACTTATAGTTGCCTGGTATCTGTCAAACACGACCATTGAAAACTTCGATATACTCAATGACGATAAGAAATTCAAGAAAACTTTCATGAAAAATGCTTTTGCGAATGCAGCCGTAGCTTAAAATATATTTTTATGCATTATAAATAAAGAACTTGTTTTAATCTGCCTAATCTTTGTTGAAATGGAATTATCTGTTTATTATTTACTCTCGTCTTTTTATGTAAATTGCAGTGAGTTAATTCTTAGGTTCAATATTATTTAAAACATGACAAACTTAAAAAAAAATTAAATTTATCTTACCATCACATATTAAAGTATGATCGTACAAAACACTTCTGACTTACGATAAGTGGATAATTTGTAGTCTTTTAAAATGAGCCTTATTTAAATATGTACATTATTCCATAGAACCGCAATAAGAGCGCGCAAAGTGTAGGCATTTCAACCTAGACAATTTTGTCTATGGTTCAAATCGTATGTTTTTTCATAGATTTAAATTTTTCACATTTATAGGGTAAATTTCTTATAGCAGCAACATTATAAAAACGTGCTGATAACACCTACATATAAACATTTGGCTTCACTTACGGCGGACCAATATTAATAAAGGACTATCAGTCTATGCGTTAAACTTCTATGTATAGTTCGCGTCACGAATCTTTAGCGCTGAACGAAACCTGCGCAGAAGTCAAAAATAAGGTATCGAGGTAACGGCGCGGCGCGCGGGGCGCGTGATCGTCGGGCTCGCGAGCGTTGATTGGTTGTCCCAGTCGTGTCGTCTTTCTCGCACCAATACGTCAATTACAAGCGCGATTCTACCGATGCGCAGCTAGTCCAGCGCTAAACATAAATGACGCCTACTATACTATACTAATTGTTATTCAGACGTTTCTCACTGTGAATTGTATCTTGACAATACAATTTAATACCTTTGTATAGTATTCCTAACACACGTGTAATATAAAACATGTAATATTTAAGTTCAATTGATGTTCTAATCTATGCATTATTTGCAAATTTTTCGATATTTAAATAACGTATAAAATACATTATACGTGTTGGGATTTTTAAGTGAAAAATTATTTAAATAAGATTCTATATATTATGAATGTAGTAAACTTGGCTTGCCTAGAATTCTTGATTAAAACGGCTATATAAATAACACATACTATCTTATATAAAAAAATATATGTTAAGCATTATTGTATTTAGATTCCTCTTAACAAAATCTTATGATAGTGCTTCTTACCAGATTCTATGATAATAGAAAGAAAATTAAGTTGTATTTTCTAGCGAAATCGTAAAATATGTCAAATTTGATCGCTTTATGTTTAATTTATAAACATGAAAAGAAAATATTCCTAAGTGGTGTTGGTTTTATTAAAGAATTTAGTCGATTCCATTGTTCCTTTAAAGAATCAGAACTTTAAAAGGAAATAAAAAGTTATTGTTAAATTTTACTATAATTTTATTAACTAAAATGTCTGTTTCTATCTACGTTTTAACATAATTATGTAGATGTTTTAAAATAAATAAATAAATAAATATTTTCAGGACATTTATACGCAGCGCCATCTAGTTCCAAGCTAAGCCGAAGCTTGTGTTATGGCAACTAGATAACGGAACAAGATAAAGTAAAAAAACTAAAACCCAACTACGACAAAAAACGACGCTGAAAAAGTATAAAAGTACCCCATGAATACAGGTAAAGTCACAAGCAAATGCTAGTAATATATATATATTCGAAA
>DWAJ01005868.1:0-11022 GCA_018238005.1 Eurema mandarina | reverse complement strand
AATTGAAAAATTCTTTTTTTATTGAATTAACCATTTATCGAGGAAGGCTTTAGGCTATATAACATCACGCTGCGACTAATAGGAGCGAAGATTTAATGGAAAATATGGAAAAAACGGGGAAAATTATTCATCTTTGAGGGCTTCCTTTGCGTGCGCTGCGAAATGATCTAAAAAAAGTCCGCGAAAGTATATGTCTATCTTCTCTGATTGACTCACTATAACATAATAATAGAAATAGATCCGACGGGGACGAAGTCGCGAGCAACAGCTAGTGTATTATACTCATAAACCTTCCTTTTGAATCACTCAATCTGATAAATAAGCCGCAGTGAAATTGGTTGCGTAGATTAAAAGCTTACAAAGGGACAGAAAGAAGTGAGCCACTTTGATTTATACTATGTAATAATAATTATAATCATATAACTACAGAACGTTTTTTAACTCAGCGCCATCTATGTATTACGATATCAATATATTGTCATATTTTTTAATGTAACACCGAAGGTACAATAGCAAAATAAGTATGTAGTAATATGTGCTTTTTTATTATAGTTGGAAAAAATATTTTGAATATAAAAAATCTGTATTTCAACTTAACATTCTTACGAGTATTATAAGAGAAAGTTGGTAGCTATTCAAGTATTTAAAAACAAACTGTTGCGTTGTATTATATATGGTCAGCCAATGAAAAGTTATCTCCCAATAGATTAAAACTAAACTCCAGTCTTACAACTATCGATTCCTATATAATACTGCCATTTGGAGGCAGGAACATTAAACATGAACCGTTTACTTTTCGGATATAAAGCTCCATTACAATTCGGCAGGTAGACTCAAAAGTTAGTATCGAATAGATATTGCGAACACGTATAGGACAGCATCATGCGAGATGTCACGTAGATTTTTCAAAGGAATTTTGTCCCGTCGTTAACATTTTATAGCTTATGGTTAGTCGTTGGTGCATTAAGTTTACGTCAGTGACGTCACACATGTTTTGTTTTTCAGTATAGGTATATATTATTTATGAAATACGTTTGAAGAAGATGTCACGTAGATATTTCAAATAAATTCTGTCACGTCGTTAACATTTTATGGATTAATTAGGTTTTAGTAACGCCATACATTACTTGTTATTAATTGATTATATTAATATTTATTACATATTATGAAGGAGGAGATGTCACGTATATTTTTTAAATAAAATGGTCTCACAGTTAACATTTTAATTATTGCATGGTTAGTCATTAGTGTTTTATATTAATAGTAACTTGATATCAATAATAAAACTATATATTGATCTTACTTATATCATGACTTTTTATGTAAAAGGTATTATCTCCTATCGTCACGCAAATTTTTACTAATCCTTTTTGTGGAATATATTAATATATATATTAAAGGATAACCTTTAATCGTTGACTCATGACATACATATAAATAGAATATATTATTATGCTGGCTTCTTTAAGGATAGAAGATCTATTCGACTGTAAAGTCAAAGCTTAAAGAATATAGATTATTACAAAGCTAAACCGCGGCTTCATATAAAATGTCACGTTGATATTTCAAAAGAATATTGTTCTTACAATGTTTATTCAATTGTTTAGTATTTTTAAATAAGTATTTCAATACATGGTTATACGTTGATTAGGTATATAATTATAGTAACATACATATGATTATTATATGTTTTTATAAAACTAAGAGTGTTTATTTTGTTAATTCTAAAGCATTTTTAACAATAATGAACGATAAAAATGTTATGGCTTATAATCAATAGTCAAAGTTTGTAATTTATTTTGATTCAAATTTACTTTTTTCTATCCCTCGTTAGTTGTTATATTTTGTGACATGTTGTTGACTAGAAATTAATGATTAGTGCTAAGACGTGACGTGATTACTGGGCTAATGAGTCTTACATCTTATGACTCAAAGTTGGGAGCGTCAATGTAGTGCATCCCTACCCGGAGCAAAGTTCTGGGTAGCACTACATTGGTTATGGGCTGGCGTTTCTCATACCATGATACCATTAGGAGGGCGTCCAACTTCATAGAATAGAAAAATATCACTTTTATCACTGAAGCTTTGCGATTATTTATAGGTAAAGATGGTTCGCTATAATCAGGAAAACCTCATTTTCACATGTTAATTACATATAAAAAATTCTTGGAATTATTTTTTGGAATTCCTTAATACATACAGCGATCCAAAGTAAATTTTTCCAACGATGGCCAAATTAAAACCACCGGGCGCCATCTGCAATGTCCACTGCTTTTTATAGATGACCTCTGTCCGTACCGTTTTAAAGGTTTTTTTTTATTTTTTTCGCTTAGATCCTGTGAATTGAAAATTCTTTTTCAGCTATCGATTCTAATGGTAAGAAGTAATGTTTGAGAGTATCAAGGCAATATTACATTGTATTAAAAACAAACAATTTTGTAGGGAATGATTTCTGGAACTTTTTTTTTTAATTTCAACGAATATAATATAGGTGTAAGCTTATGAGGTTGAGTTATTGGAACTACTCATTTCCAGGAACTACTTATTAATTATCTGTTCAACTAACCTCATATTATTATATAGGGGAATATTTTTGAGTTTGAGTTGTGGAGAGTGATTTTTGCAACTACTCATTTTCTGGAACTACTAATTAATTAATTATCTGTTTAAACTAATATTTTTACATAGTGAGTGAGATTTAAAGGGAAAAGGGAATTTCTGGAATTATAAGTGTTATCAGTGAGTTTCATGGACTATTATATAAAAATGAAAAGTTTAACAAAAAAACGAATCTCATTTTTGAAAATACTTTTGTCTATAATCAGGCTATAACGCTGAGACTGAGTAAGCTAGACTTCTAAAACTTTTAGTAGCTTATTCACCAAATCAAAATAAAACAAACGTATTTATTTAATCGTTATAATAGTAAAGTGTTGTGTTCTTTCTCTAGTCAATAGTACAAGTAAAAATGGAACTAAAAAATAAACGAAAGGGCTTAATTTTGTATCTGGAAGATATCGCCTTGAACATATTACTGCGTAGCGATAAGGCTATCAATTGAACTTGTAAATTTACGTTATTTGTTATTATTTAAGATCAGTTAATAATAAGTAATTAATATAATGTAAAAAAAAAAACAATTTGACCCCTGTCATATTCCAACTTGGCCAGGTTTTATAAACCTAAAGTTTAGTTAAATTAATTATCTTTTCTTAAACAAATATCTATAAATTCTACTTCACTAAGCACTAAGACATACGTTCTGCTATTATATCCAAATGTTTGTACTATTCCGTGCTAGTAATAATTATGTAGCTAAGAGTAATATAAATTTATTATTCGTGTTAGACGTCTTAGTTCATAGTTTAAATAGGGCTGCTTCTATTGAGAAAGCGAATATTAGAATAAATATCTTTTTATTTATTTATTAAACACTTTATCATATTCACTTAAACAGAAATATGACACCGAATATACAAAGAAATATATATACAAATGGCGGCTTTATCGCTTAGCAGCGATCTCTTCCAAGCAACCTCTAATGAAGAAATACACGAAAGTAAGGCAGTGTATACAAAACAAAAGAAACGCACACACTATATATTAACATCCATTCATAACAAAAATGATTATATCTACTGACTGTTATAAAAAAAAATTATAAATGTAATTTTGTAAACCTCGTTCACAGGGATTTTGTTGTTTTTCAAATAGAGAAAATTATTAACGTATCTAACGTTATTCGAAATTTGGGTTTGATATATTAGATAAGATATAGTTATAGTCTAGACAAAAAAAAAGTCAAATATTCAATTAGTCTAGTAAGCACACTTTTTAATCGTCATACATTTGGTTTCATTATGAAAAACCATGTTCCTTTGTTATCTTTTATGTTATTTTATTTAACGAAAGATTTTTTTTTATCGATAAAAAACTAATATATCTTGTATATATAAAAGAAAGTCGTGTTAGTTACACCATTTATAACTCGATAACGGCTCAACTGATTTGGCTGAAAATTAGTGGGGATGTAGTTTAGAACCAGGAGAAGGACAAAGGATACTTTTTATCCAGTTTCCAGGGTAATAATTTTTCTTATGAAAGTCAACGCGGATGGAGTCGCGGGCAACAGCTAGTATAATATATATTTATTATTATTATTATTATTTTTTATATATGTCGAAGACTAGAACGGAAAGTCAAGCAAACATTGACTTGAGTGTATTTGGAATGTGCGTTGGCAACATTGAAAGGTTGACAAGTCAGCTGTCAACAAAGGCCGGTAACGGCAATGTTTTGAACGGGACGATCGTGCGGGTGTGCCAGCGTACTACCGACTTCACTGCGTTCCGAAATAAGTGATCCGGTTGCATCCGCGTAGTGTGTGATTAGTTTCAGTTAATTATAACCAAATTGTAATCGAAATAAACCAGTTAACACATTGGAAGCCTTATTTTCGTTTGATTCCACGATGGATAGAGACGAACGCCCACACACCTCCCCGTATATATATTTCACAAAAGAATATTTTTTTCCCTGTAGTGACAGCCCTAGCTAGTCCGGCAGCTCCAAGCGTCCGTAGCAGCAAAGCCTGCCTCTTTATTTTCCAAAAACGAATACAGTGTTTTGTACGTACTCAGAAAAGTACAAGAAAACTATTTGTTCTTTGCGTAGGCATAAATAAATATTACTAGCCGTTTTCCCCCGCGGTGTTACCCGTGTAGTTCCCATGGGAATTTCGGGGATTCCTTTCTTAGTGTACCTTTACGTTTCCTAAGCCACGTCTCTCCCAAATTTGAAATACATTAAGCCGTTTAGGCTGTGCAATGGTGCAATCATGACTCATGAGTGCAGTCAGTCAGTCAGTCTCTCAATTTTCGCGGAAGAGTCTGCGAAGGTACGGGTGACTACTACCCGCTGCAAGACATAACACAATATGTTCCTTTCCCTGAGATCCATGGGACATCATATGAGTATTTTTACTAAAGAACAATAATAAATTTATTCAAAGGACCACATCAGAGGGAACTGCAGTGCCCCCGCCAAGTCGAGCATATAAGTTTACATTAAATATTACATTGTAAACCTAGAGCTATTAGGAAAAGTACTACTCCCTACACCTAGTGTAGGGACTAGTATATTATTATGGTATCCTAACCATGTGATGGATTCCAATAAAAAAAACTTTTAATGCTACCCATAATTACTCCAACTATGATACAATACAGCGTTACATCGCCAAGCGTGACGGCTTATTTGCATACGATGTCCGTATACAAACTAAAATATTTTATTGTTATTATTACCTGTACAAAAAATAAGTGTTTTTGGCAAATCCCTATTATGGATATAATTAGTCATCTCCGTCATGAATATTAAACAAGCGTTACATTGTCGAGCGTGATAGCTCATTCGCAATATTTACAATATATAATAAAATGAAAAGCCATAAGTAAAAATACTTTATTATGTTATATTGAATACAGCCAAGTAAGAAATCTCTTTCTATAAAGAAGTTGTTAAAAAAATATAATTTTTCCATGTTGTGGCAACCCTAGCTATACCCAGTAGCCCCTGTCTGCAGCAGCAAAGCTTTGCTCTTTACTTTCCATCAGTGACTACACTTTATACAATAAAATATAATTCTAGCTATAACATATCGTAGAATTTCGGTCTAATGTATGTAAGATATTATAGCAGTCAAAAATACTGCTACTTTCTTTTAGTTAAACTATTCATAAAATCGCTTCTACAACGAAAGCTCAGGCCACTATAATGCCTTAAAGTGAATTCTAAATCGCACTTCTGATATTTTTTCCAAATTAAGCATATGTATAAAACCATGATATCAAATCATTGGGGCCTACCCTATAATACAATAGTTTCGAATGTTCGAGAATATTCCTTCAGTCCTGTTAACATCAATATATGGATACGACAAACGTGATTATACGAGAAATCGAAAATACAGCGGCGTAAATCCATGGTACAAGTTTAAAAACTGTTTATTTAATTTATTGTTCACAGTGGAATTGAAATGTACTGAAAATTGAACCCTATGGACAAGAAAATAGAATTGATTTTCCGCTGCAACAAAAATAACATTATCAAAAGCTTATTCCAATTTTACATTTTAAACATAAAACTTTAACACACGTGACTCACTTAATTTCCGATCTGTCAATGCTTCGTTTGGAAGAATTTTGTTAATAGTAAATCATATTGTATTATGCAGCTGTTTTTATGAGACGCCATTTTGTTTTTTAAAGATATAATGCTTAAATCGTATTTTCATTATTTTAGCTCTAGGTATTAATAATGTCCTAGTGTCTATTTCATTGCTATGATGGTGGTTTTTTTAATACAATCTAGATACCTGTTTTACTATAGTACATGGATTATTAGAAAAAGGGTCGCCTATTCATAGATATTCCAATGTAACTTTTTGTACGTTTTTTCGATTATTGTTGTTTATTTGTTTATAAAAATCACATAACAGTAGCCAGTTACGTAATAAATATGAAATAGTGTGTAGTAGTGTCGTAGTGAGAGAGACCGCCAGCTAATTTCCGATTGTTAGTTCGTTATCTCTTTCACACGAGATGGTTACGTAATAAGTATACAAAAGACAGCATATGAACCCGAAAACTACAAAATGCTATGAAAAAAAAGTTTAAAAACAAAATCAATACACACTACCGTTTGAGTAACATTTAATCCTGGCTAAATCATTCGTAATAACAAACACCAATGAAAAACATGTTAAACAAAAAATGAATTGAACGCGTCATCGAATCTGTGTAAGCACACAAATTTTGTACGATACAACAAAACGATTACCCGACTCGATAGGAGCGTGCTAATTCGATTATTCGATTATCATAGGATAAGCGTTACACGAACATTGGTTAGATAGCGATTGGATTCTGAAATCGAATAATTGATTCGTAATCGAAAATCGCTCGATGTTTACTCGTTAGATTGTTTGGAATGCAGTTTTAGAATGCGCTTAAATTAATGGACGGCTTGAGGATTTGATGGAATTCCCAAGTATTTTGATAATGAAATTCGTATTTTATTATCAAAATTAAGACAGTAGTTTTACGATCAAAATTACGACTTATAAGATATTGGATATTTTTAAGGAGCTTGCAACAAGGTGGTATCACCATTCTATGAAAAACGGTGTTTCTAATTGTATTTTATTCGTGCTTGTTTCCTTACATAAATGAGTAAATGAATTTTAAAAGTACTTCAATCATTTTGATAAAACTTTATTCTGTGTATTCCTGATAAAGAAAAATATCTTTATTATGTACACTATTTTAATCAAAATTGCAAAGTGAAAAGAACGCAGTCACAGTCAAAGATATATTTATTCAACTAAGCTTCATATAGTAGTACTTTTGAATTACACTATATGTATTACTAAAAAAATCTTAACGAATCAACCTACCTATGTAATATACTAGCTATTGCCCGCGACTCCGTCCGCGTGGACTTTCATAAAAACTTTGACCCCCCCTACCCCTCTTCTTACCCTTTTATCTCAGGCTCTAGACCATGTGTGTAACAAATTTCATTACAATCGGTTCAGCGGTTTGGCCATGATAGCGTAAAATTATAAAAAGTTTCAACCTCTCGCGCAACCTTTTGGGGGATGATTTAAAAAAAAGTAACCTATGTCCTTCCCAAGCCTTTACTATCTTTGTACCAAATTTCGTTCTAATCCGTTCAGTAGTTTTAGCGTGATGGAAATACAGACAGACAGAGTTACTTTCGCAATTATAATATTAATATAGTAACTATAGTATATAGTATATCTAAGAATGGATTATGAATTTATTATTATTAGACTTCAGGAGAACTCGCAACACTTCTCGCTAAGTACTCAGTCGGTAACCCATACAAATAGTAATAAAACTATTTTGTAAGCCGATCACGTGTCGATTTTATGTTCCCTTCGAAGTGAGCCGCAGCGAAAATGTTATATCAATATATCTATATGGTATAGCAAACTAGGAACAACTATACGCCTATATCAATTTATATTTAACCTCTATTTTCTATAACAAACTTTGCGGTTCTAGTTCGCGGTTTTGTTCTAGTAACTCTCGTTCTTATAACAATACCGGGATAGCCGGGATACCGGAAAGTATCCTCTGTCCTAATATCCTAATACATATACATATTAGTATAATTTCGGAGCAATATTAGTTAACTAGTCGAACCTCCTTGGTTTATTACAAATGTTTAAATTCAAACTTAAAAGAATTGTGTGGCATTTGTCAGTTGTCATAAAACGTCAGCATTGTGAAAATAATGATTTTGGATAATTTGTATTCAAATACCTTATACGCCGTTATTCTGATACTCTGAAGTTTTACTTATAAGAACCTAAGAAAGAGCCACCATGAAGCAAACAATCATTACCTCGGCATCACTACAACTACTACGACGTTACTCTCTGAGACATGTATATATTATGCATGTATCATGCAAATAAACCTTCCTATTGAATGACTCTTTCTATAAAAAAACGTATGAAAATCGTTGCCCCTTTTTAAAGATAAGCATACATAGGGATATAGCGACAGAGAAAGCTACTTACTTTGTTTTATAGTATGTAGTGATGATACATAATTATCTTTTTTTACTTTTCTCTTGATTGTATTAATGTTAATATATTTAATAATTATATGCAAGCGAAGCCAGGGCGCTAGTGATATAAAATACTAGCTGACGCTGCCCACTTCTTAATGTTAATTATCCATTTTGATTTTTTATATAGCTTATGACACTCATTATTAAAAATCAGTTCAGTAGATCCCGAGATTACCCCTTACAATTTAACAAACACACAAACTTTGGCTCTTTATAATATTAGTATAGATTATTTAAACATTCTTACACATTGTGCTCAGTCAAGATCTAAAAAACAGTCTAAGATAATGCTTACTAATCTCTTCAAAACAACTTTCGTTTACTTAATTGAATTACCAGCTATTAAAAAGTACTTAAAGATAAAACAATAACCATAAAAGAAACTCAATAAAATAATTAAATGGATTTTCGATCACCTGATAATTAGGGAAAAACCCAACCGTACAAGTTTTTCTACAATTGCCTTATAATCAAATGATATCTATAAATTACCGACAAAGTACATTAGGAGGGTCGGCAAGGGGTTAATTCCTAGCATTTACGTTGTTTTGTAAGGGATGAATTAGAATATTAAATTGAGGTTTATCGGTTCGATTTTATAGGGTTAACAACTAGGGTTGTTTGGACCAATTAATCGTAAGTACTTTATTTGTTGGAAATAATATTACATAGTATAGAAAATGTTGGAATATAAGAAAAGACTATTTTAAACTAGGTATGCGAACAATCAAATATTATAGTTTACTTAATATTTTATGGACTTATGAAAGCAAGTTGACGGTATTGGGCCGGTTTACCCTCCTTCTTCCCGGTTCTCAACATTTTTTTTCTATCATCTAATAAATCCAGTAACACATTCGCTATTTTACTAGCTTTGGGACTCAACTTCGCTTACCATTAGACGATAGTTTTCCCCATCATAACATTAAGGTGTAATGTTTAAATTACGCTGCAACTTTTGAAAAAAAAAACAAACATAATAATGTTACCACAAAGAGCTATATATTGCTGTCTGATTCATTTGTGTCTTCTCTTTCATACAGTTGCCTGGAAGAGATCACTCTAAAGTGATAAGGTCGCTAAATACAAAGAATGTTCTACGCTAACATCAAAGCATAATGTACTATTTTCTTATATACCACAATATGGCTTTACAAACTTGTTCTTTAACGATATTACGTATCAATAATTTTCAAAATAAATAAAGCTAGATAGTAAATTCATTAGACAGACAGTATTCGCATCAGAGCTCAATAGTTTCACGCATGAAAGTTGCTTCTTACGGTACAATACAGCTGCATCTTACTGGAATTATATATTAAAGGTATACTAAGACATTCTCTTTGAAGGCACAAGCACTATCTATTCTTCTATTCTTAATATATAAAGCTGAAGAGTTTGTTTGTTTGAACGCGCTAATCTCAGAAACTACTAGTTCGAATTGAAAAAATATTGTTTTATTGAATAGACAATTTATCGAGGAACGCTTTAGGCTACATAACATCACGCTGCGACTAATAGGAGCGAAGAAATAATGGCAAAGGAGATCGACGGGGACGAAGTCGCGAGCAACGGCTAGTTTAAATATAATATTCTTCAATGGTAAATGGTTTATTTTAACGATCTGACTAAAATTTCAAGCCTTAGAGAATAATGTCCAAGGAAAGTCCCACCCTGGACGTTTTAAACGTTAAAACTATCATTGGTAAGGCCAAGGCTATCGGAAATACCTGAGGTGCAGTTAAAGGATATGTTCATAATAGATCATAATAGGGCAGAGAGTTGGTCAACCAACTCTCTGCCCTATGTATCGATAAATTGTCTATTCAATAAAAAAGAGAATTTTTCGAATTTTTTAAATTTCGAACCAGTAGTTCCTGAGATTAGCACGTTCAAACAAACAAACAAACAAACTCTTCAGCTTTATATATTAGTATAGATTGCCTACACAATCGTTTCAATGTATAACACATTCTTACAAGCTAGTAGTAGGATGTAAAATTTACAAATCCATTCTAACGTTCAAAGTTCAGAAGCCTTTTGGGACCGAAGCTTATTTCGCTTGCATCCGGTACTACGGGATATTTATAGAGTAAGCTGATTTTATACGTGTGTAGTTGAATTTATTTCCCAGGAATGCAGGACAAGAGACGCTTGTTTAAATCGGAGTGTACCTATGTTTTCAGATTCGTGTCGTTGAGTTATGAAGGGATGAGAATGTTTTCATTTACGTATAATAATCGTCAAAAATGTTTAGCGATTGACGAGAATAGCTGCGCATCGGTAGAATCGCGCTCGTTGGTGCGAGAAAGACAACACGACTGGGACAACCAATCAACGCTCGCGCACATGACGATC
>DWAJ01005867.1:0-11025 GCA_018238005.1 Eurema mandarina | reverse complement strand
GGCGCCATCTAGTTTTATAAGTGGGAAATTTCCGCCATGTTCTCTTAACTTTTGTCGTTGTCTTTGCAACAGGTATAATGTGCTTCTACAATAAAAATCTAAAGTGAATATTCCTATCTATTATTTAAATATACAAACCACTTCAACAAGAATTATGCCACTTTTTTATTTACTTTGTATTATCTTGTTAAAAAGTGGTACACCCCAATGCTAGTCATTAAATATACCCATCGAACTTGTAGATACTTCAAGAAGCTGAACGAAGCCGAGAGCCGCAACGAGCACGATGACCGCGGCCGGTCGCGGTCACGGTCGCGGTCGCGCCGCAGATCGTACTCGCGGTCACGGTCACGGTCGCGGTCACGGCGCCGGTCGTACTCGCGGTCACGGTCACGTTCGCGGAGGTCGAGGAGCCGTCGGTCTAGAAGCAGAAGTAGACGCTCTAGGTCTAGAAGCCGCAGGTATTTTATATTCCACCAAAAACATTAAATGTAAAAAAAATGCAAAGTCTCTTGATGCGATATTTACATAGTAAAACGTTTTGAGATTTCATAGAAGCCATGTCCTATACAAATTATTTTGTAGTTATAAATCAATATTTATTAATTGTTTTAAAAGTTAATTTTAATATTTTCTATATATGATAATTATAGTGACTTGGTAATGACCGCAAATTAAAAGCTGCTTGCTGCCTGGAATTATGTGCAAACGTTACTGACAAGACCTGTGATCAGATTATTTGTTATGTGTGAATCATGATAAGGATAAGGTTAGGATAGCCAAGGACTAAAGAGTATAAGATTCTTTAAGTTTTTTACAGATATCACTGAGTATCAGTAAATGGTTACCGCTAGGACTATTGTTAGTAATACATTTCCCTATATAAGAAAAACTAACGATATATTTCTGAACAATAACTTAATATATTGCGTACGTGCGTGTATGTGTGTCTGTGTGCGTTTGGGTGTCCTATGTAATACATTAAATATAATTAACTTTAAAAAAAACCGACTTCACGATAATACCTATTCAACAAAAAATAATCGTTCAAATTGGTTCATTATCGGAGGAGATATTGAATATAAAAAAGTTCATCCCCAATTTTCCACCCTTGGGAGTTGCTTTTTTTATTATTAAATTGAAATGGGACCCTTGAGGTATTACCTATACGCCGAAAAAAGATTTGTTCAAATCGGTTCATAATTGGCGGAGTTATCGCGTAACAAACATAGAAAAAACAACAAAACATACGGGTCGAATTGAGAACCTCCTCCTTTTTGAAGTCGATTGAAAAAACTCCTATAGTAAAAAAAAAATAATTTTCTTTACAGATCACATCGCAGCCGGTCAGCATCTAGATCCAGGCGTTCCAGGTCACACTCGAGACGGAGATCCAAGTCCAAGTCCAAATCCAAGTCCAAACACAGGACACCGAAGCAAGATAAGGGAAAAAGTGGGGAGAGAACGCTAGTTTCCCCCCAAAATAGATCTAGGAGGTCTAAAAGCTGGTCTATGCCTAAAGAAGGGGAACCAAGAAGATCGTGGTAGAAGAATAATAATATAATTAACATTATATTTACGCATATAAAAAAGATCTTATTATTAAGAGTAATTAAACTACTATTTAAGTGTTGTTTTGTTTTATTCAACCCCGAGTATTGGTAGTTATTATTTTACACTACTAATCTATACATATAATAAAAACGTAACGAGTCGCTGTCTGTACATGGAAGATATATGTGAAAAAATATTATAGGAGACCTTTATTAACCCAACAATAGAACCCAAAACAATGATTTTTGGAATTTTTGTGTTTGTCTGTTTGTTTGTGCACGCTAATCTCAGAAACGGCTCATCCTATCTAGATGGGCTTTACTTTCGCATTTTTAATATTAGTATGGATGAGCAAGTGATGTGCAAGTCGTACAAAACTCTCCAAAAATTGTTGCAAATTATTATGTACCTAGTCCCCATAGTAGGGAAATTAATAAAAATAATACTCGTATAGGTAATTCCACAGCTTGCAATTGTTCATTCTATTGATATGACTCGTGTTAAAAACCCAAAATGGATTTAAGTAACTGATTGTTATATTTTAATCATCGGATTAATGTATAATTTGGTCGATAAAGAAGCAACTTTGCATGATAAATAGCATTTATTGAAGATAGTGTTATCGATTTTAGTAATTAACGATTTATAATTATTAGAGAAATTAACGTATGTCAGTGGGTTGAAGATTTTTGAGGATTCAACATGAAAGTTGCGATTGTCCTTCTTTGCGCTTTAGCGGCTGTTCAGGTAAATATTGTTATAATTTTCTAGCCTCTTAGACAGGCTTTAACAATTATAATATATTAAATATTATATCGTGGGATTTAAATGTTAAAAATATCACCATAAGAAATCTTAACGTACGTTATAAATTCGTTGAAAAATTTTCGTGACCGTGGTCCGTGAATTACAAATAACAGAAAATGCATTAAGCCATAGATTTTAAACGGCTTTCTCATAAATAAAGGATTGACGTATGAGTGTAGAAACTATAAAATTAACTAATGTGTATTATTAATATTGTCTCGAACAAATATAAGCGCGATTCAGAACTCGGCGCATTTATAGTAGCGGTAGCTACATATTCATACATTGTTATTATGTAATCTTCACAGTCGTTTAACAGAGCGTTATTAAAATGTTTTTTATATATAAGTATATTCAAACCATTTTATAACAGCTACCTACCTAAGTTTACATAATCACATTTAAATACCTTTTATCAAAATCGTGATTTTTAGAAGGTCCATGCATCTACGTGTAGAACTCTAATGTTTATAAATTTAAATAAGAAGAATTATAAATGTTAAGTGACCTACATAGGTAGGATTTTACATTTGGCTAAAAAATTAAGTCGCTTAGAAATTAGTTACAGGGAAAAATTGATATTTTAAAGCGTACCTACCTATCTTCTTTTCTCTACAAGTTTGATAAAGCAGTTACATTGTCAACTACGTACGAATAGATTGATACGAATAACTGTTTTTTTAATAAAACTACTATTCAGTCTTAATAGCAAATAATACCAAAATCGTAATAGCGTTACTATAATAAAAATGAATTGTTTAATGTTAAAAAGGAACCCCTTTATTATAATAATTAAATATTTTACATATTACACTGATATCTCTATAAACACCAGTAGATACCGTAATAAGTAGGTAATTATAGATAATAATCTTATCTCAGTAATATGTACCTACGGCTACTTAATCCGTTAACCCACGCGATCTTATCAAAAACGCACTAATTACTAATTAGCCATTTATCACGATTCTTAACGCATTTTTCGTAACATCTAATTCGTTTTACCTTATGATATTTCATTTTCCTTTTCCTGACATGTACGTAAAATGTTGAAAATATTTCGCTAAAAGGTTTATGCATTTGTAATTGATAATTTGCTTGGAAAATAAACTATATAAAATATTGTTCGCATTAGTAAAAATCTTAAGGTTTTAACGCTAGTAAGCCATGTCTTGCGGACAACCTACCAAAATATAGTTGAATATTCGTGTAGCCACTATATTTTTTTATCTCTAATATTATAAATTAACCGCGCCCCGGTTTTATACACACATAAATCCTTGATTTTGATCCTTCCTCTTGATTCTTTAATCACTCTTTCTGTAAAGAAATAATAATAATTATGCATACATAGGGACAGACAGAAAGAAGCGATTTAGTTATAGGTCGTCACGATAGTTTAGCGCTGGACGAGAATAGCTGCGCATCGGTAGAATCGCGCTCATAATTGACGTATTGGTGCGAGAAAGACAATACTATGGGGAACCAATCAAAACTCGCGCACCCGACGATCACGCGCCGTCCCCTCGATACTTTATTTTTGACTTCTGCGCAGGTTTCGTTCAGCGCTAAAGATTCGTGTCGCGACCTATACCTATTGACTGGATTTTCATATCAATATACTTAGTACACCTACCTATATTGATTAAGTTTGGAAACATTTTAGAAATGGTAGATTAAGCCATACATTGATATTTGATTTATAAATAAGTTTTTTTTTATTATTTTTGTATGTCTCGAGAATCAGAAACAAACCCAAAACCGCAGATCGTGGCTAGTTTTACAATAAAGCAAATTTAATGGTAGGTAAATATTATTAATGACAACGACCCAACGCATTTTTAAGTATGAGCAAAAGGTTGATATTCTGAACTCACTAAACAAATTATCGTTATCCTTATTGATTTTTTAAATATCAATATTTATTATTTAACATATGAAGCTATTTTAAGAATATTTTCTTTACGCATAAAACTCAGTAAGTACCTAGTAACTCTCACACTTTTTGTATGTAGAAGTAGTTAGGTGCAAAATTCTAGTTATTTTCTAACCGGTATGATTAAGATTAGGTAAGAATCAGCTATAAAACCATAATCATATAATCAAGTAAAAAAATATACGTAAAAGAGAAATCAAGAATATTAACTATCATTATTAATTTTGAAATGATAACAATTTTGTGTTAGAAACAATACCTACATTATGAAATTATTCGTTCAAACGCGAAGTTTAAATCATCAAATATTCAGTTTCAACAACCTCGGCCAATACATTCAATTATTTTTAATTTTGCTTATTAGCTGACTGTATCTACTTCTCAAAAGTATTGAAATTATAAAAAATGATTTGCGTGCTTATATTTTAAATCAGTTCAGATAAGATAATACATTTGCGATTTCATTGTTACAGGGCCGCAGTGTGCAACGTAAGTATACCTACATATTACATTCTGTAAAGTATAAAGGAAACGAAAAATACAGCTTAAACAACAAATTAATATAAATCTATCTTATAATAAATAAAGGAAAGAGAATACCTAAAAAATAGACAATAAATAAAATAATTAAATAGGATTATTTTATTATATTAACTTACATAATACATATAAAAACTCTTAAGTGAAAATCATAATATAAGACATCCAGTATTTAATTAAATACTTTAGCAGCAGATATAGAGCTTCAATAAGCAATTAACGCATTGAAACTACTAATCCTCTTATATTTAATACGTAAATAACTTATCAGTAGGATGGAGTATGACATCCATCATTTGTAATTGAATGTTATTTAAATCGATTTTTGTTATCGTATGAACATAATAGAAAACATATTTACTAATAAAGAGGTATCAACTATTCAACACCGATCTAAAATGAACGTTGTAACGTTTTCATGCAACATCTTCTGGACCTATTTTCATGAAATTTTGTACACATATTTTAGAGGTATCAGAATTAATATACTCTTACAATATAGGCTTTTTATTTCCGATATTTTTTAATTGATTAAATGAGAGCGAAGCCGCGGGTAAAAGCTAGTAATGTGTGTGAAAAGTTTGGGACCTATGCGAGTTTCTTACGCCGGTTCTTCTCGTCGGGTTAGTTCCCGAACTTGTGGTAGGCACGATCTAGACTTTCTGAAAATATTTGTTTCAAATTTATTCATAAACTAGCGACCCGCCCCTGCTTCGCACGGGTGCAACTACAGAATGAAATTTATCAGTCTTCCTCTACTATGTTATGCATGTATTATACATATAAACCTTCCTTAAGATTCACTCTATCTATTAAAAAAACTGCATCAAAATCCGTTGCGTAGTTTTAAAAATCGAAGGATACATAGGAACAGACAGACAGCGATAGTGACTTTGTTTTATACTATGTAATAATAAAACATTTTTCATTTTCAATGTATATATTGAACAGCATTCGACGAAGCACTAGACGCCCCGTATGTAGTACATCTTCGCGTGGCCAAGTCTACTGGCGGCGGTTTTCTGGACTCATGTGTAGGATCCCTTTACAACAAGAGATGGGTTCTCACCTCCGCTAAGTGCTTGCAAGAGTAAGTATAGTTTATTTGTTAAGTTACGTAAGAAATAATTGTATGTTTTGCGTAAGAAATAATTTAAGTTAAGTTCTAGCTATTTTGAAAAAGAGAAGGAACATAATTTCATAATCATTATAATCTATTTTTAGTTGACAAAAATTGTATGAAGAAAATATGGCTTTTCACATTCATGTAGGATAGCGTGAATGCTTACTTAAGATCTTACTTACTTGGTATCCAGCTTCTGTTCGTTTACAGACTTTTCTATATAAATAAAACTGGCTGGGCCGACGCGACCTCTTACGCGACTCTACGATCTACACCTACCTGTTTTTTTCTTCAGAACCATCCTCGTACTCCGAAGAAAAAAAAGCATTATAAACACATTTGACGATTCAATCTTATATAATATAAGATGGCTAGATATATATCAAGTTTTTATGTAAAAAATTATCCCTTAAAGATGTTAAAGTAACTGGGAACCTTACTTCGAGTTTTTGTTTATTTTTACAATTGTATGATCTTATTTTAAAAAAAGAGCGACTATCAGAGTTTCTTGCCGGTTCTTCTCTGTAGAAACTGCCTTCCGAACCGGTGGTAAATGTTTTGTAATATCATGACGATTCAAAGGTGTTTCTTTATGTAGCCTAATTGAATAAAGATACTTTTGATTTTGACTTTGACTTCTTTAATACAGATAATAAATTGTCATTTATTGTCAGTGCTCGCTTCGTCTGGATCCGGTACAACGCCCAGAACGTGTTCCAACCCGAGCTAGTGACGGAGACCTCCAGGGTCACCCTCCACCCCGAGTTCGACGCCGAGACAGGAGACAACAACATCGCTTTGTTGGACATCAACCGTGATATAACTTTCACTGGTATGTTATATGCATTACATATATTATAGGGGTGTAAAAGACTTAAGTCCGAAAACTGAAAACGTATAAGTCCTCCATGATCACACAGACACAGATGTTTAAAATGTTATTGGAATTTTTAAATTTAATTTTGTATGTACAGTTGTAAAAATTATGCTCGGAGCATATCACTTGATCCTGAGTTTCCTGACGCATATTTTAGAAAAGTTATTTCATGTTTTAAATTTAATTCTTGTTTCCTGAATTGTAACGGATATCTACGCGCCAGTTACCGGATTTGGAAATGCAAAAATAAAATAATGGTTATAAATTCAGATTTTTTTTTAATTATGTCTTTTACACTCTGTAAACCGTAGTTCTGGATTATATAAATCTTTCTATATGTGTGTGAGTGTATGTATGTGTATGTATTATATTATGTTACATAAGACGGTGCTCAAATTGTCACTTCTAAAGTTAATTTTTGCCGACTCATTTATGTAACGTAAAAAAGAAAGTATACATAACGTTTTATACGTTGTTCCTATTCATTATTCACCAGTGTCGTTTTGTTAGTTTGCTGTGATTTTAAATTGCAATAAATAATCTAAAATTTTCTAAAAAATGCTATTTTTCATTATTATCTAGTCCTACATAAACTACGTTTCAATAGAATAGACGATTTGTAATCTTCAATCAACAATTAATCCTTAAAATATCTCCTTAAAGCAAAAACTAACATCGTCGATAACTCGAGCGATATTCTATCAAAATTCAATTTTCGGAACACAACACCGCTAGGGCATCAAATTTGCGGTATTAATTAGATTCAGGTTAAATTAACTTCACAAGATACCAGTTCAAGTTGCCAATTATCCCTTTACAACCGTATCGGAATTCCAAAGAAAACTTTTTGAATCGCGCCCTTTAATTATCGCGTAATTATTATCTGGCGTATCGTAATTGGTTACGTACAAGCATCGGATCCGAATCAAAATAAAAAAAAAAACGATTTTAGAATGTGTTATGTGATTGTGACTTTAAAAATCGTTTTTTGTTAGGATTGAACAAGTCTTTTTTTATAAAAAATGATGCCACATTTTCGTTGATAATGTTTTATTAGTAAAATAGCTAGTTACTCTGTTTTGTTTGACATATACACATATACTCCACATTATATAAAATAGATTATGATAAGGGTATTTTACGTAATGAGAAAAGCAAAAATAGTTTTTATTAAGAAATACCTTGGTATCAAAACAGACTTATAGATCTTTCAATTTAAAGCGTATATAATCCACAGCATGCTAAAAAATCCATTATAAAAAAACATCTCAGATAATTGCTTTAATTGTAAAATTTGTAAATCGCCAGTAACTTTAAAGTATTTACAAGTGCCGAGAAATATGGGAAAATTGACGTTCGACGCTTTTGAGTCGGCCCGAGAGCGACAATTAAAATAAGAGATGGTCTTAATTAGAGGGCTTTAAAAACTGCCGAACTCCCGGGAGCGTCTCTCGAAAGCAATTTTAATTTGTCCTTGCCGATATCGTGTTTTGCGACGAGTGTTGCGAATTTCACCACTCAGCCCCGTCTGCTTTTATTTCTCTTTTTAGATATATGTTTATACTTAATATTATGTCATATTAAATATGACGTAAAAGTCTATTGTAATGTTCTAGAGTTAGGTAAGATTTGGACAATTTATTATTATTTGCAAGCTTAAATCTTTTAATTTACCCAACTAGAACTATTTCAAACTACTCAAATAGAGTAATTTGATAAAAAAGTTTATCCATACTTAATATTATAAATGTGAAAGTGTAAATGTTTGTTTGTCCTTCCTTCACGCCGCCGTAGCTAAGCGAATCGACCTGATTTTTGGCATACAGTTAGTTGAAAAGATGGAGAGTAACATAGGCTACTTTTTAACTGTAAAAAAGGGTTATAAGGTGGGAAGGGGGATCAAAGTTTATATGAAAGTCCATGCGGACGGAGTCGCGGGCAACAGTATTTATAATATGCATGGTTATGCTAGTTACAGTAAAATAAAGGTAAAGTTTGTGGGTGTGTAATTTTTCTACAAGCTAAGCTTCTGATATAAAGATTCTTGTACGAGTAGAAATTTGTATCGATAAGAATGCTACATTCAATTCCACTACAGAGCTGTCAAGCTCTGCGAGTGTTGATGGACGGCGATGACCACTTTCCTTCAAGTGGCTTGCCTGCTCTTTTGCCCCCTATGTTATAAGCAAAAAAATATCAAGGCTTCGCTAAATCTATACATCTATACATATACTAAAAACGTAACGAGTCGCTGTCTGTACATTGAAGATATAGGAGAAATATTGTTATAGGAGACCTTTATTAACGCAATAGAACCCAAAACAATGATTTTTTGAATTTTTGTCTGTTTGTCTGTTTGTTTGTTCACGCTAATCTCACAAACGGCTCATCCTATCTAGATGAGTTAGTTAGTTCAATGGTTTATTGTGGTAAGCTTCCCTTAACATTTAGTGTTGAATTCATCTCAATCGGTTGATAAATAAAAAAGTTATGGCAATTTAAATAATCACGTTGAATTTGCTGAACATTTGTTTTAAATATAAAAGTCGACGCGGACGGAGTCGCGGGCATCAGCTAGTGAATAATATATTGATTTTCTATTTTAGATACTATTCAGCCAGTTGGTGTTGCTTCCAGCGAAGATGAGATCCCTTCATCTGGAAAGGCCTGCGCGTACGGAGAATTGGATGGCAGTTAGTATTTTTATTTTAGCTTGAATTTACGTTAACATATTATTATAACTAAATTATTAACTAGTATTATTATTGTCAGATCGAATCATGCGTAAGATATAAATAGTAAGATTAATTATCATGCATGAAGCTTGAAACACTTGTTATTTATATATTACAAGTGATATTTTAATTAGGTCATAGGCCGCTTATTAAATTTCTTCCACTTTGTAAAATAAGTCAGTCTATTACTATTAGTTTGTACTCAAATATATTTGGACACAGAATATTAATAATAAATGTCTGTGTCTAAAGGGGCAGGAGAAGACATGTTCTGCGTTGAAGTTGATCTAGAAGAATCGGAAGGTCTCTTGATTGGAAGCAATGAGAGGAAGGCTACTACGGTACGTATTTTCTGGAAATATTTACATATAGTTAGGGGAAGTAAAGCAGGTTATTTCTGTAGAGGGATCTAACCCTCCTCAACCAAAGGGAGGATCCTCGACCAGTCGAATCACTTGACCGGTAGGATCCAATGATTCAATGATATTATCTTCGGCATAGACGTATAACGTAGACTATATAGACTAATGCTCCTTTAATAATTAATTTGTCCGCCGTAAGTGAAGCCAAAATTTTATACATATAATATGTAAGTTAAAAGCACGATGACACGCATACAAGCCCGATAATATTGATGCTGTAACAAATTTAGGCTATAAATTTGAAAAATAAAATCTACGAAAAGCGTTCTCATCTAAATACGAATTTAGATGAGATGCACTGCGTCAACCATCTATATAAGGAGACAAAATATTCTACTATGATATGGCTTCATATTGCGATTCTAGGTGTTATAATTCTATGATCTTTAGCCGATGTATCAGGAAAAGATATTAACAGGATGTTTTTTTAATAGATTAATAATATATTTCATTTGATCATTTAAATTTCAGTATGACCTTGGCGCTGCTGTAGTGTCAGACGGTAAAATCTTCGGCGTTCTCATTCAACCCGGTAACGACGAAGTTGATGGAGGTAACTTAACTTTGCTTAATTATTTTTTACTTAATAATACTTTAAGACAAAAAAGTCATAGGCAAATCAAATTTTTTTTATATGTTGATTGATTTTTATTAATATTAATTCGAAAGTTTTTATGTATGTTTGGGTGTATTATGGATGAATCGTTGTTTGTTTCTTGAGGCAAATACGAAATTACTTAAAGAATCCTTATTATACTTAATAATTATTCCTCTTTTGATGATCGGTATTTTTCTATAAATTCTTTTAACGTTGAGATATTTTATAATAATAACGTTTTATCAATTTTTAAATTAATTTTAATTGTTAACATTAGTAAATGTTCGTCAACTTTTTTACTTGACTGTATAGTACGCGTCACGAATCTTTAGCGCTGAACGAAACCTGCGCAGAAGTCAAAAATAAGGTATCGAGGTAACGGCGCGGCGCGCGGGGCGCGTGATCGTCGGGTGCGCGAGCGTTGATTGGTTGT
>DWAJ01005866.1:0-11025 GCA_018238005.1 Eurema mandarina | reverse complement strand
TTTTTAAATGATTTCTTTGTTAGTTTTATAAAATTACAATGCAATAATTACTAATTAGTTTTGATTAAAAATACTGCTTAATTTGTATACTGACACTTTTAACTATAACCAGTTTTAAATAAATTTTAGGCTTAGCTCTTGCCTCTGAGAAACGCCGTTAGTGGTTTTAGATATATTTATTACTAGCTGTTGCCCGCGACTCCATCCGCGTGGACTTTCATATAAACTTTGACCCCCCGCTTCCCCCCATATAACCCTTTTTTCCATTTAAAAAGTAGCCTATGTTTTATCTCTGGCTCTAGACCATCTGTGTGCCAAACTTCATTACAATCGCTTCAGCGGTTTGGCCGTGGAAACATAAAACTGTAAAAAAGTTTCAACCCCTCGCGCAACCTTTTAGGGGTTGATTTAAAAAAAAATATCCTATGTCCTTCCCCAGACTTTAGACTATATTTGTCCTAAACTTCGTTCTAATCGGTTCAGTAGCATGATGGAAAGAGACAGACAGATAGAAATACTGCATTTATAATGTTAGTATGGCTATTTCAGATATTCTATGTTTATTGTCTTATGAGGCTGATTAAAGCCTTGCAAAAATTGCCATAGTGGACGGTATTTCACGTCCACAAGGCGGGGTATTGGTAAAGTTTTCAACTAGCAATAATCGCACCTCGGATAAACCTCATTGGTTACGATATTGCCTCTGCGCAAAGTTAACATCTCCATTCTACCTATAACGTCTTATACCAATACCAAAAAATATTACAACCGCGATTCAGCTCGCGTCAGCGCCATCTGTCGGCGCACTGCCGAAACTAAAGTGACTTCAGAGTTCAGACACGTCATGAAGTTACATGAAATTCCAAATAATTTGAATATTTAAAAGAGAAACGATGCAAATAGCGCGCTGTGGTTTTCGATTGGTCAACATCTGTGGCCGAATTTCTCCGAATGTCAAAATTCAAATGGTACCTCGATCACGCGCGCAAACCGTTACTGCACATTTCAAAAATAGAACACGCCGGCCATACCGAGTACTCGGCCAGTAGCAATACCTGCACAGATTATTAATCTCACTATTTATTTTATCGAGTGTAATAAAATATGCATAAGGTGCGCTGTGACCGCATACGTTACTGTGAAAATGGCCATAAAGATGAGCATAATGGATCTCTGCTATGACACTTCTATTTATAGACGGCACCGGGCTATTAAATCCTGTTTATTCATTAGGATTTATTCATATTAAAAACTTAAATGTTGCCAGTTCGATTTCAAATTCTCAAAACTTACATATTTTATTTCAAATTCTTAATTCGACAAAGATTGCTTGTTACTCTGATTTCTTACCCATTTTATATAGACTAGTAACATTATTCTATGAAGTGTACGATAGTGCAAACATTTGTCAATCTCCCCTCATAAGACGCAACCTGACAAATGTAACTGGGCCCCTGGCGATATATACGTATTGTTAATAAAATTCATTTTTATTCCAGTCATGGGGGGGTCAACTTATGCCGGTCGTCCGGAGCAGCTGTCATTTGTCTTGTCAGATTTTTTGCGATAGTACGTCAAGCCGCCTGATGGACAGAGATTTGGGTAATCCAAACTATGAATATTTTTCGGTCATATTTGATCCGGGGCTATTAATTTTGTTCGTCGATTTAGTCTGTATAATAACGTGTAGGTATTATCTCATGTATAGAATACGCCTATTTTTTTCTTAAGAGGGCAACACACTGAAAACCACTATTTTGGATGGTCAAGGGACTCAGCCAATTGTTCATCCATCCTTTCAAAAAAACATTACTAATAAACTTCAGAGATATGATTATAGAAAATCCATGTCTATGAATTTTTTATCCACAATTTAAAAGCGACAAACAACCTACCTACAATAATCCAAAACTCTCAATAAATCAAAGATCCCGTTATCTCCGATACTGCCATTAATATCACAATATAACCCCTCACCACATAAATAAACATTAAAACACGCCGCAAAGAAAAACGTTATAAAAAATTCATTCGATGTGATTTTTCTTTGAAACATTTGCCACTTGCCACTCGCTAGCCACTTAGAGACTCTTGAGGATTTCCACTTTTTCACCGTATACAATTTACATATTTTATTTGTATACAGCTTGAGATTACAAGTATGGAAATTCGCTTTATCACCGCTGGGATTTCTTTGCTTTTCTTCAATTAGAATGTATATTTCTTATAAAGTTTTTGGCTTTTGAAACACCCCTTTTATGACACCAATTAAATCGGTGATTAAAAAATGATTAACCTCTTGTTTCGTCTGTTTTTTATTGTTTACTTTATCATCTCGTACATATACTTTATTTATATATTTTACAAACCATGACTTCCATAAAAAAAGCTTTTTTTAAAATAAGTAAAAATGAAATGTGAAAATTTAATCACTCTGTTCAACTTCTTCGATAGTTACGCGTTGACAGACATACTAATTA
This sequence comes from Eurema mandarina, assembly GCA_018238005.1. Classification (NCBI taxonomy): domain Eukaryota; kingdom Metazoa; phylum Arthropoda; class Insecta; order Lepidoptera; family Pieridae; genus Eurema; species Eurema mandarina. The sequence goes on along the minus strand of DWAJ01005866.1, from coordinate 8,545 downwards.
ATTCTGGTCAGGAATGGTATCGACTACCGCTTCCTGAACAGTTGGGTAAGATGCTATAATGATCATTGTTAATACAATTTAGTCTTTATGTCTGTAACGTTAAACCACTGAAATCGCTAAGTCAAAATTAGGCGTATTAAATCCTACATAATATGTTTTTTTTACTTTTAAATGTTGTCTAAATGTATTTTGAAAACTTTTTTCTAACAGATCGACGTATTATTTGTCATACGTCATAATAAAAATATTTGCAAGTTTAATGGATATTTTTATCATGACGTAACTACACATTCCAAATTTAAACGTCTTCCATATTTAAAAAAAATATTTCACTTCATAAGACAATCAAAGAATTCCCAAAAACATCCAAAGAGGTACATTTGTAAGATAAAAACGGTTGAACTAATCAAAAAACATTAGAGATACGCCACCCCTTGTAACAACCCTTAAGCGAGTTACTTTGAAACGCCCCCACAGATAATAAAAACTCGTGTCTATGATTCCGGTGCTATAGACAATAAGGCGCGACATTGCCACAGACAATGTAACATGAACTCCAGGATTTCAAAAACGAACACCTGTTTTTAAATTTCGATCTTTATTTGTAACGAAAATTTCGAACGTCAATTGTCACATAAATGTAGTTCTATGGAATACTTTGTTCTATATAAAAGTGGTTTATTTTGTTAAGAAACTTACGGCCAAATGCTTATACGCAAATTAAATTTTTAGCGCGCCTTAAGACTCGTAATTTTGACGGATATGTATGGCGAACTGTCAAATCGGACCGGTATAAGTTGTACTTAATTTTAAGTTGCGTATCAGTATTTCGGGATTAGCATCTCAAATTAGCAGCAATTTGCCTTAGTTGTTGAAAATTTTAAACTAAAAGGGATAAAAGAATATTTGAGTGTTAATAGTATTGATAAATTAAGTACATGTTAATTATATTTACTTATATGTAGTAAAGTGAAGAGAATTTTTTACCCGAATATAAAACTAGAAGATTTATAATTTTCAAAAAACATAAAACAAACTAAAAAGGGTAATCTGTAGTGAATGTTATTAAACGACGACATATATAAGCAATTTTTAGTATCACAAATGCAAACGTCTTTTCAAATAAATAACCAAGATTACCAAACCTAAATTCAGTAAGAGAGAGGTCTCAATAAACTGGTCACGTGTTTAAACAATACTGCCAGCAAATGGCTCGGATCGAGGGTTTAAACTGTCATTACACGGCCTACAATTTTTGTAGGCAAGGTGCTTCGCTTCGCGTAACATTTTTGTACCGTTTTGTTATATACGGGGTGTGTTTTTGTGTGATATTTGTATAATGTGTTGTTTGAAAATTATGTGGAATGGATTGGAATTAGGATTTTAGGATAATGAGAATATATTATGTGTTTAATACGTATAGATGTTCACTTTTTAAATATTAAAGTTTTATATGTTTAACATGAGAAAACAAAAGAATTTAGCGTTGAAAATTCTTATGGTTATAGTGAATCGGATTTTTAATTTATTTTTCTAATTAAATTGGTACTTAACGAACTGTCAAATTTTACCAAAATATTTTTTTTTCACAACAAAATAAATGAAAATAACGCTTTTTTATACGCCCTGTACAAACCAATTGAGAATAAGATAGCTAATAAAAATAATAAAACGGTCAATCCTTTTTCGCGGGTAAGGGCGTGTGCACACAGCTCCCCGGAGTGTTCGCGAATTACGCACCTGCCTGCACGCGCCCTAATTTATTAGTATCGTTTTTTACTTGCTTCAGTGGAGATTCTTTTTATTTATATAAGATTGCCAGAATCAAAATAAATCGATTTTATTAAGTATTCTATTATGTAATTAAAATTACATTTTAAGTGATTTTTTAAATAGTTTTTAAATAAAAAAGAATGTCTTTGTTTTGGTTAAGCTTCATTTTCAAATGCGATATTTGACTAAGGTATTTTTTAATATAGCAACTTGATTATTGAATTCAAAATAAGAAAATAATGGAGTCAATGTCATTCTATTACAATGTTTAATTTTCTTTCACACAAAATATAGTCAAGTCAAGTTATTAAAAAATTAAATATCTATTAATATATATTATAATATTTTGGCTATAATTTTTTATAATATAATTTTCTTCCGATTTCATGAAGCTTTACTATAGAGTAAAAAAAATTATTATAAAAATTTATAGCCAAATGTGTAGCTTAGTGCATAACTCGATAACAGGTGAACCGATTTCGATACTACGCGTACGTACGTACATACATATAACAAAGAATATAACAAAACTAGCTTACCAGTGCCTTCGTTGGGCATGATGTTATTTATCCTTTACGGTTTTTTATATAGCCTACGACACTCAGCAATAATGTGGCTTTTTATTCGTGAAAGAATTTTAAAAATCGCTTCAGTAGATCCCGAGATTACCTTAACAATTGAACGAACACACAAACTTTACTTCTCTATAATCTTAATCTTAATATATATAAATCTCGTGTCTCAATGTTTGTCCTCAATGGACTCCTAAACCACTTAACCGATTATAATAAAATTCGCACGCCATTTGCAGTTCGATCCGACTTAAAAGATAGGATAGCTTACATCCCGGTATTGCCCCGGGAACGGGAACTACGCGGGTAAAACCGCGGGACACAGCTAGTATCTTCATATATTATTGGTTTATACAAGATATTTCCGTTCTCCAACAACCTGAATTTGTCAACTCGAACACAGTCAGAATTTTGATGAAGAAAAAACCCCTAAAAACCAACCCTTAGACTCTTTATCGGAATGTCATTTTTAAATTTAAAATAATGCGTTCGCGCCCTCTGCAAATCCTTGCAAATAGCTCCCGGAATGAAGAAACATTAAATTCGTCTTGCCTCTTAAGAAAATACCTTTTTATTATGTTTTTAAAACTGTCGTTTATTTAAGTAATGAATAATGGGACACGTTTTTAACCGACATTCCATGTAAGTATGTAGGTACTTTATCTTCACCAGAATTTCCATTATTTGATTTTTCTATGGTATTTTTTGTTTACGCAATCGGATTTTTAGCATTTCCTTACGTATTATAAAATAAAAAATATTTTCCTAAAAAAAGTTTCACACAATATCAGTACTCGTTACGTCTTACATAGTATAAAAGTCGCCTGTGCGTAGTATTAAAGATTTAAGCATACATAGGGGCACCTATGTTTGCTTAAATCTTTAATACTACGCGCCGACTTTCATGTGATTTTTATATCAGATAGTTTCAAGAGGAAGGTTTATAATTCATGCCTTAATGCAAAAAAAACAACTAAATTAAATAAAATATGTACAATGACAGGTTTTCGGTTGTTAAACATGGTTCTACGGAGTAAAATTACAACGCTAATAAATAATAAATAAATATTTCAGAACATTTATACACAGCGCCATCTAGTTCCAAGCTAAGCAGAAGCTTGTGTTATGGCTACTAGATAACGAAATAAATTACATATACATACTTTTCTTTTGTAAATACATACATACAATACATAGCAACACCCAGACCCCAGAAAAATACAATTGTGAATTACAAATATATTTTCCGGTATGGGGATCGAACCCACGACCCTTCGCGCAGAAAGCAGTTGTGTTACCACTGCGCCAAGCGGTCGTCAAAAACTATAACTATACCACAAAAAACTAAGTACTAAAATGAGGATGATATTAAGCGGTAGGTATAATAGGTATAAAGCTGTTCAAGTATGCAGCTAGGTGATCAAATTTACATATAAATTGCCTCTCAAACTCGCAAGATGGATTCTTGAACTCCAACGTGTGTTCGTGCAAAGTTTAGCTTTAATGAGAAAATAATTTCGTGATATAAAGCCTCTTTGCTAGTTTACAGAGTTTTAAGATACGAGTTTTTATATTTGAATTTGTACGTTTCGAAAAATGGTTAATCTTGTCTCTTAATATCTAAATGCAATGTATATCAAATGTCCAAAATTATGCAACCAATTTTCATGCGTTTTTTTTATTATTAAATAGATTGATTCATGAAAGGTTATCTATATTATATAATACAAGCATTAATACTCATCTGATATATTACAAGATAAAATATTTATTAAAGCACATAACCTTATAAATGGTATAAAACCCAAAGCTTAACACTTTACAAGCCATCGATATTCCTGATCTATTATTCTAACAAAGTCGGTCTATTAAGCCCCTCGCAATCTGTCTGTCCTTTATTATTAACCCTGTCAATAACAGAGGGTGGGATCACTACTGCATGAATTGCGATACAAAATATTTAGTTGGTACAAAATCTGACAAGATTAGTTTAATTTTTCTTGTATACTATTTTAGTATTTCCATAAGAAAGCAGTTAAGGATTTTATGACGTAAATAATAAATAATTTCGTATTATTCCTAAGTGTCATAGTGTGTAATGACTCAAATATAAGAAATAAACAGTGACTATGACGACTAATACATTAATAAGTAATATTCAGTCATTATTATAATAATAATTAAATTAAGATTAAATTTCTCTCGAATAACATAAAACATAAATATAATAATTTGGTAACTTTCTAATAATCTACTTATAGGTATTATTAACTGCTGCCCGCGACTCCGTCCCCGTGGACTTTCATGTAAACTTTGATCCCCCCTTCCCCATTTTAACCCTTTTTTTCCAGTTTAAAAGTGGCCTATGTTCTTTCTCAGGCTCTAGACGATCTGTTGAGGTTGAGAATCGGTTGAGTAGTTTTAGCGTGATGCAAAGACAGACAGAGTTACTTTCGCATTTATAATATTACGTATGGATTCATAAAAATATATGTTTAATAGTAAAATTAACACTTTTTATTGCTATACAAGTCACACTAAGTACACAAATTAGTCCCAATTAAGCGTTTAAAATGAATTTGGAATAAAATACGAAAAACCACCATTACACTTAATCTAACTAAAAGTAGCTTCAAGCTCCGTTAAGTGGCAAGCCTTCCATAAAATGAGCAGTGTCTTGAGAATTAAAAGTACCCAGAATTGTAGGGTTAACGTTCTAATGTAAAGAAAATGTTATTTGGTTAAATAAAATTAAATTGCTAAATTCTAAATTAAAAGTATGTATGATATTATATTGACATATTTAATTTAACTACATTGGGTATAGAATTGTTAAAATATTAAAAAATATAAATGCTTTTAAAGGTGTTATAATAATATTAGTATTATAGTAAAATATAAAAACAGATGATTACCAGTTCTCTTGCGCAAAATATCTGAAACAATTTAATTAAATACATTAATATATTATTCATACACTCAAATTTATTTTATATCCAAATTAAAAAATAAATAATATATTTGACGACAGAAAAGTCAGATACTGAAATTCTTAGGAATATGACACAATTTTTATCTATATGATACAAGCGCCATCTACATGCAAGTAGCGGAACTAAACAAATACGGTGTTACGTGTAACTTGTCCTACCATCACTAGATGGCACTGCACCACTATTGTGTCTTGTGCGAGTTAAACAACAGAGGAAATCTATTTTCATTTCTTAATTGAGTTGTGTGTGTGCAAAGTTTGCAAGACACAAATTTAAATTATATAAAAAACTTTAAGAAAAATTAAAGTATTAAGTAAAGTTAAATTATGACTTTTTGAAACATAAAAGGTAATATGTAGACTATTCAATAACCAAACATACCTAATATTTTATGTAGATTTTTCATTAATTAAAATAAAAAATTCTTGATATTTAAAATCACACACTATTAATTAAGGCTACAAAAATAAGTTAATACAACTACAGATCTTTTTAATACTAAGATATTAAATTGATTTATTTTGGAAGTTACCGATAATATTATATTTACCTTTATCCTTTTACTAACAACACATTAATAGAGAAAAACTTTAGACTTCGATATTTTATAATCTCCAATGTATTAATGAATATTAACAAAATAATTTTTGTTTACTTCACGTTGAAGAATCATGCTATATTTTATCGATAATAATATACCTACATAAACTCCGCACGTGCTAGTCATATTATGAACAATATTATTGGCTTCGAGTTGAATTTCTTACGAATGATTTGTGAGTTCTCAGTTTAGTCTAGGGTCATGAGATAGGTTAGCGTTAAGACAACATGGCAGTAGGTTACAGTGTTCTTAGTATTTCTGACTTTTGTCCTAGTTCACCTGTGAGACTACACTAATATTATGAAGTAATACTCGTATTATACCTAAAATATTAGCCTATTGAAAAGATCAAAAAACCTCTTTATGAATGAAATAATAAGAAATGCTTTAATAATTATTAAAACTATTATTTACTTTTCTTAAAAGAAGGTTCTCGAAGAACCGACTAGTATAATATGAATATCGAATTATGTTAAAAAGAAACCATCTAATTACATAGAAAATTGAATCCGCTCACACCATTTCCAAATAAAGTCACCCCACATCAAAGAGACATTATGAAATAATAACGGCAACACCTTAATCTTATTACATTATAATAACTTGGAATAACTTGCAGATGTTTTCCCAATCAGATTTCCCGGATCCCCAATTTTTTATCAATGGAAATTACTTGAAATTTGCATCGCCGCTAGCGCCATCTAGTAGCGAATGCTATTACTAATAACAAAAATCTTATACACAAAGCCTGCATGCAAAAACATACTTTATTAACATGCGATAAGGTTTAAAATTAAAACGAGGATAATAAGAACGAACTAAACTTTGCATTTGAAAGTGTAAGATTAGGGAACGGAAGCACCCTTTTGAAAAACAGTATGAATAATAATTCGATCTGCATAATATCGTTAGCTGATCTGACGAGGTTGTTTACTTTAATAAGTTTATTGGAACTCACTTAATGATTACACAAATAATTTATGGTTTCATGAAAGAACACATAGACAATTAGAAACATAAATTTTGACATAGGTATATGTGTTTTTTTAAGTTTAATATTTAATAGTTTCTAATTAAGATGATAAATGCAATACGGCGTATACTTTAACAAATAGTTTGCATCAAAACTACAGTATTTTCTCTATTTATAGTTCAATAAATCAATGATACAGATAACATAAGCCTTTCCAATAAGTCAGCTGTCAAATTTTCCCGCCCTCCACTGACCACAGATAAACATAAGGCTTGAATAAATATTTCATTCTCCCTCTAACAAATAACGCGTATTACCATACAGATACATTCGGATCGGAGCGTAAATAAATAATTGTAATTCTTAATAAAACTACCCTCAATACTGACCGCAGTAACGCACACGTGGCGCGGACTATTTGATCAAAATACGAGTGTTGATACTTGAAGGAGAAATAGAGAGAGTTCTAAAAATTATGCGATTTTTAGCAAAGAACATTTGTGATTAAAAAGTATAAATTGAATAAAGCATCTTCTACTATACTATATTCAAATACTTTTTATGATAGTGTTTATTTTATAGCTACGCAAATTACTTAAAAAATATTTACGAGTATTGATAAGGAAGCCGGATATTTTTTTATAAGCTTACAATGAATTGTAATAATTTAAAATTTAGGCAACTAGTAACGTACCTATAAAAGGGCACAGAAATACATTTGAAACTTTCCTTTTTATATCTTCGAATAAAAAAATTTAAAAGAATAAGGACATCTTTAAAACAACGGTAGTAATTTGTGATTAAAACATTTACATCGATAACAATCTCCATAGCAACCGAACTAAAGGCTCAAGTATCAAGACCAGTTCGCACTATATCCCGTAAGATAGAGCGGTAGATGTCCGTAATGACTGGACACTTTACATAATTCGGCGATCGGCTGACCCCGGCCCACCGCCATAATGAATAGAAATGTTCTATTGGACCTCGATCAGGTGCTTTTTATTTCTATGTTTTGTCTATGGTTAGATAAAGTAAAGGTAATTATTATTAAGTCTATTTAATGGTACTAATTGTGACTAAATAAATAGGTATTATAGATATTAGGTTTTTCTGATGTTTAATTTCCATTTCACGGTTATAAAGTAGGTTTAAAAACTGACGTCTTCAAATTGGACTTTGTCAAAATAAATTAAAGCAGTTATTTGTAAGCCCAGATAGAAACTGAATACTGTTATTGAATTGGGTTGTCGTTAATAGTCAGCTAAAATACCCCCAGATCATCCGAACTGTTCAGAAATCGGTACCCCTTAGAACTAACCGATTAATTTCTTAAAGGTTGTCAAAATGGCTATCAAGAGGAAAAAAAATCAGTGAAGTATGTATCTACAATATATTTGACAGATAACCTAAAACTGTCATCGTAAGTACACCTCAGGAGTTTTGGCGGGAATCTGACGGCGTCTATTTGTAATCTCAATTGAATGTTCTTTTTTTGGTGCATATAGTGATTTAATGTTTGATTGTGATAGTGAATCATGCAGTAAACTAGCTAATAAGTGTCCAAGAAATGAAGAATTCATTTGAGAGCGCATAGTAGCGCCGTTCCGATTGCTCCAAGATTCGTCGAGGT
>DWAJ01005865.1:0-11028 GCA_018238005.1 Eurema mandarina | reverse complement strand
GAAAGTAAAACAAGAATTGCTATAACACTCATGTACTGTTTATTCCCTTACTTAAGTTGGTTAATTATGAACAAAGTTTTGCGCAGTTTTAAGAAAAACAACTCGTGGGTTTATATGAAAATTTTCATAGTTATACGTTTGTGTTGTAAGTTGGCTTATCTGCCGCTGTTTAGTTGCAACTTTGTTAAAATAACCAAATTGGGAAAATTGTATTTCGTCGCTCGCTTCTCTCTGGTAGAAACGAGATTTAGTCAGAGATTTTGACGGGACTAACTAACTAAAATAAGATAACCGCTTAAATTCTTTTGTATGTAATTACGTGTGTATACTTGTAAACATAAATTATTTGCTCAATGGTAAACATAAACCTAATATGTAAAGAAAATAATGAAAAACGATATTGTTATTTACAAGTTATACAAAAAAGTACAGTTTGTATGTAAATATTAAAAATTAAAGGCCTATATTATAGAAATAAAAAAGCTAAAAAAATATATTAATACATTCAAGATTACAAATTATATTATATACAGAACAATATTACATCGGTTGATTTAGGTCTTCCGTTTTGAATGTCTTTATACTATACCTAGCTAAAAAATAAGCACTAGGTAAGTTTCGTACAACTTTGATACCTAAGTACATCGGATCATCTAGTCTTGAAAAACTTGGAATCTATTTGACCGCATAGGTATTACTAATGTTGGAATTTAAAATTTATCCAGTCAGTAAATCTCGAAGATGCAGAACGTGACTTCATCAGCCCGAAGTATATTACTGCTTTGAGCTGGAACTCTTGAATTTTTACCCGCTGAGGTTTTACGTGCAAACTTAAATAACATACTCTGAAGGTGGCAGTCTGGATAAGAATTTAAAGACGATTTTTCACTGTATCCAAATAGATATGATGCTCTGTGGCTTCGAAGTAGCACTAACGTCATGGTTACGACATATCATACTTTATGTCACAATTTCTCCTTTACTCGTATGCACCTGAAAATTTGCGTTCAAAAATTCATAGAATAAAACGGTAAACTTAAAAATTAATTTTGTTTAGGTTCAATTTTTTATTTTGTTTTTCTTTTTTCTTGACGACCGCTAGGTTACCGGAAAAATATATTTGTAATTCACATTTGTATCTTTCTAGTGTTTGGGTGATCTTATGTAAGTATTATATTTATTTAGGTATTAACAAAAGAAAAGTTTGTACCTTAGTCCTTATGTAATATGTTATTTATCCGTTATCTAGTTGCCATAACACAAACCTTCTTTGCTACTAAACGAAAACGATTATAATTTTCAACTCCAATAGTAATCAAATAATTTATATTAGTATAAAAAAATTGCTTAATAATTGAATATTGCAATCATTAAATTACTATTAGATTGAGGGCTAAATAGATATTTGATCAATTGGCCATTCGATGGTTATCCACTCACCACGAATTCGCGGCTGAGAGGAGTCTACTAATTACTCCGTGTGTAATCGACGATTTACAGTTCATAACCTAATATTGTAAATTTTCAATATCTTAAGCGTATCTGGGATCTTTAGTTCATCTAGATAAAGTTACGTATAAAGCGACATACCTGTGGTATATATAATGTAGATAAGGTAGATAATATAAATTTTTCCGTTCAACGTTTTATTTATCTAGTGCAAGCTAGCCCGACGCTACTTCGTTCACGCCTATCCTACCTGTAAGACTATAACCCACCCTTTTTTTCTACTTCGTAATAGCCATCTTCGTACTTCAAGGAATATTCTAAAAAGAAGCTATTATCGAAACCGGTGAGCAGTCAGTAAGATAACCCTGCTTACTACTTAGTTACACATTTGTCGACAAGTTCTAATATTATATCTAAGCAAGGAACAAAGCCGCAAATGGCGACTTGCGATCTTAATAATAATAATATCAATTTATTTAACCTTAACAGGGTTTTATATTTACAGCGTCAAAATACATGTCTTCAAACGTAGAATATAATATGTCATATAATCCAACAGTTCAAGTGCCCTGTTCGCTCAATTAGACTCACTAAGCTAGGATTAAGCCGCTAACGCGTGGAATCATTACTGGATGGCTGACACGTAATCAATGACGTCACGACGCATGACGGCACCTGATAAATGGATTACATGTAAATGTCAATGATGAGCGGCCTTATTAGCTTAGCTTGATTTATGCTAATAACTCCGATATAATATGTCGAACAATGATAACGTATGTAAATATAAAGGAAGACGGTGAAGTTAGTTCATAATTAAAATTAAAGTCTCTTATTTAATTGCTGACTTAGTTTTGTTAATAATAATTATAATTATCAATAGGCAAACTTTTTGCATTTGAAAATGATTAATGTTTAAACAATTGGATGATAACTTTGGCCAAATGTTTAACAGAAATTTATCAACTGCTTATCATTACTCTTCTTGTAATAGTTAATTGATTTGAATATTCTAGCGCTAAATATAAGCATCGGTGGTTCAGTGGTAGAATGCTCGCCTGCCACGCGGGCGGCCCGGGTTCGATTCCCGGCCGATGCAAATACATTTTTTATATTTTTAATTAAAATAAATATATTAACTACTATTTAATCGAGAAATTCATATCCTGTATAGGTTTATAATATTAATTATTTTAAAATTTAAATAGTTTATATGATTTTTTATTTAGATTTTCTAATCTTTTATATATTTTACACTATAGATTATATTTATAGATTTCTATGGTAGTTGCTTATTTGATAATACTTTTATGTGTATCTGACACAATCTCACTAATATTATAAATGTGAAAGTTTTTGAGTATGGGTGTTTGGATGTTTGTTACTTTTTCACATTAAAACTACTAAATACATTTGTTCGAAATTTGGCGTACAGATAGATTGGACACTATATTAACACATAGAATACTTTGTATCTCGGTATGTTTCCGGGAACGGGAACTACGCGAGTACTACCGCGGGGCACGGCTAGTATTAACTAAAGACGAGAAGTAGGTCATGGTGTGTGTCGCACTAATTCTCGCTTATAGGATTCCATTTGAGTAGATTCAGCTGTTTTAAGCCTGACCAGGTGAACGCGACACAATGACATGAGTTGGATACTCATGAATATTTCGTGTAACGTTTATACTTTCATAATATATGACCGGGTATCTAATGTTTCACTTACTAAATGCGGCAAGTGGGTCATAATGTTTGCAACTATGACATTATTTTTTAATGACTTTTATGACGAGGTAAATTTTACAAATGGTTACGTGAAGGTTCTTTAGATGCTTAGCTCATTTAAGCACTATTTTAAATTCTATTGTGTGATAATGATAGATACCTAAATTATTGTCCAGAAAATAACATAAAAACTGAGTAAAACTGGAGGACAAGTCTAGTTCATAATAGTATAAGGATTCATGTCTTAACTATAGAAATATATATTTTCTTTTAATTTGCCGTCGGTTCTTTATTGCTTGTACAGGGCAACACTTAGTAAAAGTAATTAAAATTATAAAACCAGATCACTAGCAGCTGACGCTTAAGAATAACAACAAAAAACTTAAACCAAATAGCCGGCGTTCGTCATGATTTCCCCATTAATATCCCGCCTCGGGCCACGTTGCTCCAATTTGCACCAATTCACAATTTCACACAAACTTTGTCAGAAGTTTGTTTGATTCACGTAATTCGATCGATTTTAGATTGCCGGAAACGGGCAGCGATTGTTAGAAAACTACTAATCTGTCGTTTGATTTCAACTTCGTGTTTTCTAGTAATAATTCAATCGCTTACCCTCATTTATTTCGTTAGAAACATGTAGGGGTAATATACCTTCTATTAGAAACGCACGTCCTTAATAAAAACAGTAAGTTTTTATAAGCAATTTCCTTTTAGTGTCCTAAATGTAATTTTCAGGAATTAATTCATACAAAATCATTTTTGTAGACTATGGTCCTTTACCTAATTTGAAAAAAAATGTATTTACGATATTTTAGACAAGAAAAATGAAAGTTATAGTCGTTTCATTTGTTACAAAAGTTTACAACGTCGATGTGAATTGAAATCAACACTGTCTTGGTGTTCAAAAGACACGTAGTTTAGTTTGACTGGCAAGTTTTAGCTTATATTATATTCAATAAGTTTCGCAAGTCAAAGAAACAGTTCTTGGGAGCTGAGTTTCATATGCGAATTTTACGTTTATCTCAAGAATAGCTGTATGGAAATAGTTTGCTAAATTATTGATATCAGAATGTGTAGTAGTGAATTACTTTTTAACACTTTACTCACTTCTTATTCGACCCGAATTTACGATAACATTTCATTCCGTATAGAGAGTTCGATTACTTAAATATGAGTGACTTGCATGAATTATCGTGATAAATAAAATTATTCGATGTTTAAGAATCTTTCGTTTGTAAAAAATACTCTCAAGTACTTTATTTTTTTCTAGCAAATTGATTAGAAGAATTTATTTCCTAACCGGTGGTACACTGTAGGTACTAAAGTATTAAGTAACACATTCAAAATAACGAATCATCCTAACACTAAACTACTTTTATTATACTTCTAATAAGTGTAGGAAAAATAGAACACCAAAAAAAATTAACATCATCATTACCCATTTTAATGCAAGGAACAGAAACTCAATCAATGAAATATTTTATTTTGATATTTTATAGTAGATACATATTATATTAAATAATGTTGAATATTTGTCTTTAGTACACGAAAGCTGTTTACATAGTATATCAAACGTACTACGATGCGTAGATCAGTTTCATTTTGACTACATTTCATAAGTAATTAAAACCCCTTAATTATAGTCGTATCCAGCTAATATATTATGCAATATATTCACTTCACTCAGTGACCATACCATTGAAAGTGTCATAAAAATGCAAATAAAATGTCACACTTATACGAGTATAATAACCACAATCGCGAGACCCATTCGTGCTAATTTTGTAAATAAAGTTAACTGGATCTGACGCTGATATGCACGCGAATATGAACCTTAAGCTACATTTTCAAATAAAATTTATTATACTAAATTTTACGTTTTCATCCACTCGTTATTAAGCCCATAAATATCAGGCATTAATTTATATTATGTAGAAGTTAATACAACTCATAGCTACGTTGAAGTTCATTATATACGAGTAACTGCTGATTCGTTGAATTGATCATAACAGTTTTACAAGTGGATTGTTATATGAAATACTGATATAATATTTAAATATACACGCTTTTTAGTTTCTAAATTCCAAGGCTCTGTGTAAGTACAATGTGATCCCTAATAAGCAGTTATTAAGCTTCAACTGATATTCCAGTACCGGCAATGTTTGAAATTACAGTTCTTCCACAATAAATCAAAAGCAGAGTACAAATGAGTATTATGTGACCAATATTATAAGCTAGGGCCGATCCCAATGTATAATATATCGGACGATGTGCGGCACAATGGCGGGACTTATCTCTGGACCCACGGGCTCTTTTAACCCTGAATGATGACCGTCGATTTGTTAACCCCCGTCTTGGGTCGTTTCAGCCTCTTTTCAGTTTTTATTCCCCTTATGATGTTTCATTTTATGATTGCCGGGAATATTAGCCCGGGACGTGTCGCTGATAAATATGTTTGATATATCCGACTTATTCCTTTTCACGATTGTTGTTACTATACATTGAAAAGAAACGTATAAGTCTCTTTTATGATATGTTAAAGGAAGAATGCTGTGTAGATAAAAGGCACTAAGCTCATCTTTGGGGAAAAAAAGCTAAATATATGAATATATTTTTTTATTATGTAGTCCTTATTGAAAAGGCTTTATAAAGTTAGAATATGTTGTTTTTTCAAAACTTTAAATATAATTGGATTTTAATTAGCTGCTGTTGATTTGTAACTGCTATTACAAGTTCTCTAAACCAAAAAAGTATAAAAAATAAGCAATTATAATAAAAATGGCATCGGCATAAAATAAATAATTCGAATCTGTAACATATTTATTATACCTATCTATACAATATTTCTAGTACATTTTTCAACGTATACTGATGTATTTTATATATAGTAGCTCTATCAATAAGGCGAGCCACCTGATTGAAAATGGTCATCAACATGAACACTCGTGGAGCTTAAAAAGAATTAATACTCTATACTTAAAAGAAAGTCTTAGAACAATACTATCAGTAAACTCAATTCACAAGGTAGTAAATAACAACTCATTTATAGGAATGATGAATAAATTTATTGCATGGGTTTGATCAAAGGCTAGTTGAGGTTGACGCGGCTAACCGATAAGTTCGCGTGGCGTGACGTCACGAACCTGAAACAACTTTATTTTACTACCACTTAATAATATGTCAGCCTGGTGTTTAAGGTTTTGTTTAGTTTCACTACAATTGGTCTTGTCAATTGGTCGTGGTCTAATGTGCGTCTTAATGTTTTTGGGATGTTTATAGCTATTCAAAACGTAGCTAAATATTTTTTAAACATTATTATAATTTCATTGTAAAAAAATTACCCTAAAACATTCGATGTGTTTGATTAATTCCAGAGGTGTAATAGTTAGGGGCCTAAATTGGGTCTGAGGTGGAATCTTCCCACAGAAGACTGGCCTCAAGAAGGCATCACATTAGAGATGTCATCACGTTTCGTTGGGTTATTGGGAGCAGCGATGTCCTATTCTTTTTTCCCTTATATCAGAAATATTTTCCTATTTTCCCTTTGTTAAAGGTCGGCAACACAGTCATGAGGCTGAGCTTTGCGACTGTTGTCTACAGTCAAACGAACCTCCTGTTTAGTTGGCCGTATAATAAAAAAATAATAATTATTAGATGTAAAGTACCAGCTTAGCTGTCTTGAATATTGGAGAAAGAGATACAAATAAAAAATCCAAAGAAAATTCTGAACTTAAAAAATTTTTACAGGTGAAGTATTACAGGCAGGTCACGGAGTAAGGACCTTTGCAATGTCTCGAGAAGTAACCCCTGTGTAGGTTTTAGTACATTTCTTCATATGAGGGTGACATGTTTTTAGGGCAGTAAGCGTCTGGTATATGGGTAAAATTTACATACATCCGACGTCAATAAAATAGTAAATTGTTCCCTGTTCGACGTGTTTCTTATTTTTGAAGGGAATCTTTTTATGGTTGTTAGAACGTCAGGATATGGCTTGTTTTTTGAGAATATATTTATTTTTAAATTGTACATGTTGCTTTACTTTATTATAATGTAGCTAACCAGAGCAAGTATTATGTGAGTAGATTGCATTTCAGCTGGTATATAACTTATGTCAACAATGAATGAAGAATAATAACAATAATAAAAAGAAAACGGTAGCGTACAAAAACAACGAAAGAAAAAGCTAAATAGATATTTTATCACTTTTATAGCCGCTTAGTTTGAGCTCCTCGTGATTTATGTTGTCCTGGTAGCCGAATGATCTGATTCTAGAACATTTCATTAAATCGTATGAGTTACGTGTTTTTTCGGTCTTTTTACAAAAAATCAAAGAAGACAGAAGTTTTTATATATATTTTAACTCGTTCATACAAGAAATATATACTCGTACAAAACATACGAATCAAAAGCTGTTTTCAGTTCCATATTAAAAATATTTTATTTGGAACTTTTTCTTATCGTCATTCATATAAGCATATTATTTTAATCCAATAAAAGTATCAAACAGTAAAGGTTAACGTTACATAGTGGATTATAGCTTTATTGTGTATTAGGCAGGATCATGCATCGGGGTCAGGCTTTTCATAAGCTAATTATGCTGGCTCACGACTCCGCTTGAATCTTCCGTGTTTATAACACCTCATAATGATGCTATAGCCCCAATTTTACGAAAGAGGATTAGCCAATCATGACATGGCTTTGTGGATTTGACCAGGCAAGAGCGGCTTTGTAGTAAAAGTGCTAAACGCATTGTATATTCTATTTGAAGGTTAAATAAATAACTATTTCAATAGATGCTTTATCTGTGTAGAACAACTTTCTTAAGGCTGTCATAATAATTCATAATAATATCTGATGAAATCTGAACAAATGCTTCTTTTTCCCTTTTGAAAAGGTCGGCAACAAAGTCGTGAGGCATTCCTAGCTTAGCATTTGCTTAGCATGGGCGGAGATTATCGCTTTCCATCAGGTGAACCTCCTGCTCAGTTACCCAACATCACATAAAAAAATCTTCCTTCAAATATTCAATGGAACCTATTTTCTTTCTTTATCATTATGTCTTTCCTTTTTTCTATTTTTAGTGGTATTGTATCAGTGGTGAAATTTATGATTTATTAAACTAAAACATCAAAGCGATATAAAATACGGTCTAGAAACTAATCAACAACCACATAATAATGGCCAAATTAATATCTGCTTTTGATTATGATATTACTGAAATGATTTAACAATAAGTGGTGTTGTGGT
Source organism: Eurema mandarina (assembly GCA_018238005.1). Lineage (NCBI taxonomy): Eukaryota > Metazoa > Arthropoda > Insecta > Lepidoptera > Pieridae > Eurema > Eurema mandarina. Next base: position 2,601 of record DWAJ01005865.1, on the reverse strand, counting down.
TTCATTTGATTTATTGATTGCTCGTTAATCTTAATAATATGATTAATTATTAATTAAAATAATATTGATAAACCATACCATTCTATTAAAAAGTAATATGAAATATATTATAACCTATATAAAAATAACCTTAATTTACATATTTTTGTTCCAAATTTACACTAAAATGTTAATTTATGAATAGCATTTGATATTCACTAATAGTAGGAGATTTATTGGTAAAATATTTTTTTTTTTAGTAGAATTATTAGAATTATTTTAAGTAGACAAAAAAAATATTAATTCAAAGGATAAACATTTATGGAGAATTAAAAATAATATTAGATATTTGAGCAATCGCAATGAAACTATGCAGGAATAATATTGTGTTTACTAGTGCAGCTTATTTTGCCATTAATAATGTATGAGTTCTTGTACAGAGGTAATACAAAGATAAACACGATGAGAAAACTGTTATAAACATTTCATTTTTGTTTAAAACTTACAGCTGTAATAAAATTGCTGTAATTGATCAAAATCTCATATCAATAATATGTTGTTTTTTTTCTTGAAAAAACCTGATCCTCTTGCGTTATTACTAACCGATTTTCTCTTATATTTTATAAGATTAACAAGAAGACCATATAGTTCCTATTCTTACAAGTATTTCATTTTTTTTACAGATTATATTATACATTATAATTTATAAAGCTATTGCCGTAAAAGGTTATGTAATAAAGCAATTTTGGCCATTAACCGAAGTGTTGGCTAACAAAATCAATTCATGGACATATTGTTACGGTGTTAATTGCAAACATTGCCCCGGGGAATGCACTCAAAGTAAAATTGCATGTATAAGTTATGAGCTAACTTCACTCTGAACAATAGTTTCGGTTTCAACGCTAATAGAAAGTCACCTGACTACTGCGGTAATTGAAGATGTTATTTAATGGACAGTGGTCTAATGAAAGCGAACTCATAATATGGATAATATTTGGTAGCTATTTTTGGTAATAAAAGGTAAGTAATGTGTTCGTATATTATTCAACACGGTTATTCATGGCTAGGTTGTATAAAGATATATTTGATTGTGACTTATTTTTTAATGTTTTTGATCTGCATTGATTGGGAAGTCTTTACGTCCTTTTCCTGTATATATTTTTCGCAACCCGCACCCTGCGGTTTGTGCATGTGTTATACACATAAACCCTCTTCTTGAATCACTCCATCTGATAAACCGCACGAAAATCGGTTGCGTAGTTTTAAAGATTCAAGCATACATAGGGATAGATAGAAGAAAGGGACTTTGTTTTATGATTGATGAATTGAACCTCAATTGAAGAAGTATGCTAAACTTCGATTAAATCTATTCCGTAGTTTTTAACTTAAAAAAGTTACAAATATATTTGCATAATTCCTCACAAACTTTTATGTTTATTATATTATTTATTACTATTAGTAGGATAACTATGAAATTCTGACTTATACATTCAAGTGAGACAGTTACATATATCTACATAGATTGATTGATAGAACTGTCTGAGAACACTAAAAGCAGTATGCATGCATTGTTTTCAAGTTAAAACAAATAGAAGTTCGATGCACTCGTTCCGGCGTCAGGGTTTGCGCGTCAAAACACGATGATATATATAAACGGGACCCGTGGCCGCATGCCAGCCTTCTCGACGTTATATCGACACACTGACGGTTAGATTGTTATTAGTATATATTTTTATTTGAATATATAGGATATAAAGAATATTATATAGGATACAAAAATATTGAAAAATGCGTTATCCACAATTATTTTAAAGCGTGACGTAAGTGAATTTTTCAGTAGGATTTTTAGGAAAGTTTTACGATTATTCAATCAACAATATTACAAGGCACGTACATTTGTATGATGATATGATGTTATCACTCTGTAACAAAGAGAACTGCATGCATACATCGTATTTGCAATTTTCATTTTTCTTTGTAACGTTTTGAAATAAAAATTCTGCGAAATTTTTACAAACAAACTCGTTTTGCTATGTCGCGTCGTGAAAGATAAAAAGTTGCCTAAAACATAATCTTATGTTAATATAAACTAATATATATAAATATAAAAAGTTTTATTAGTTATATCTGCCTATCTGCTGAGAACTGCTGTGCGGATTTGAATTATTTTCCCTACGTCATATAATAAAAAGACTAAGGTACCTATCGAAAATAACATGATTGCATTAAACGAAAATAATGTAGGTAGGTATGTTCTTATTAACTTTTCTTTGTCAATACAAAATTTTCTAATAAAGGTAAATTTTGCACACGCGTCAAAAATATATACATTTTTACCCACAATTAAATAAATAAATACGTCTACAAACTATTTTAGTAGTACCTATACATTTAAGGAACACATTGATTGTACTTAGAGACTATCAGTGCCCGACATTCAACCGCCTGAACAGTGATGTGCAAATGTCACTGTGCTCCGGTCTGAAGGGCACTGTAGCCAGCGTGATTACTGGGCTTATATGAGTCTAAACATCTTATGCCTCAAAGTGGGGAGCGTCAATGTAGTGCACCCCTGCCCGGATCAATATTCTGGGAAGAACTACATCGGTTATGGGTTGGCGT
>DWAJ01005864.1:0-11028 GCA_018238005.1 Eurema mandarina | reverse complement strand
CGAATCAATGTTTATAAGGCTAGGAATTTTTGACCAATTTGTTTAATTAATATGCTCTTCTTTTCTGTTTTCGGTTCGTGTCGCTGCACTATGTATGATTAAATCTTAGAAATTACGCAACTGGTTTCATGCGGGACTTTATTAGATACAGTAATTCAAGAGAAAGGTTTAAGTGTATAATAAACATTAACAAATAGATCAAATGCAAGTTGAAGTCACATACTTCGGTAAAGCTTTTGTAGACTTTCGTTTTCTTTTAAGACAGCGCGGAGAAGAAAGCGTCTTTTCAAATTCTTCCTTTTAGTTTTTGCTGTCATATTTAATTAACTTTTCTCTGTACTATTTTTCCAATATTCTAAACCTTAGTAGTTGAATTGGTAGTAGTTGTAGCTAAAACTATTGTTTGCGAATGCATAGATCATAAAAGAGGACACAAACCTTATTCTACATGTCCCGTGTTTTGTTTTTTGTCATTAGAACATATTTTAATTCTCCTTGAATATTTCTTCTTAAAGCAATCAACTCTCCTTGATTTTCATACTTCAATTTACATAATATACGATATTCAGCATACACACGAGCGCCAATCAGTCAGAAGACCGGCACACGTCATGAATTTCACAGTAGGCTCCGTATGCAATATTCACTTCAATATATCTAGCGTTTATATGTTAAATCGTTAGCTTTGCATGCATATCTACTAATATAGTATACATATTAATCAAGAGTATCATATGGTTTATAGTTCCTAGTTATTGGAGCATCTATTTCATTCGCCAAATGACCGGTAAAATACTTTTATCCCCAAAAAATGGACTCAATCTATGGCAATCCAAAAATCCTGATTTACGCGGGTAAGCCGCGGTTCTCAGCCATCTAATGTAAATAAATGTACCATTAGTGTCATATTGAGACTGCTTTCTGATATCGATAGAAAAGGGTGCAGCTTTAATATATAAATGGAAGATAAATACATTAGAGCATTGTTTGAAAATTGTTCTGCAAATACAGACAAATGCAAACATCTTACACAGGCCAATTGAAGTAAAATAAAATGATCAAAGAATTTAAATATTGCTAACAACAATGGAACTCCAACGATGCGTTGTTTTAATCGTCTCTTATAAACCTACAAATCTTTAAAAAACATTTAAAATAAGCTCATTGCATTGCCAAGCCCATGCACTATTAAGGAAATTATAAAAGAAATAATAACACTTCGCATTCGAACTTTTAGGATTTTTTGATTTTTAAAGTTTCATAAGAATTAACATATGGGTATTTTGGGTCTGTCATAAGAATAAGTATAAGTAAAATAGAACACGTTTACTCGCAAGCTGTTCTAGATAGCTGGCCTAACTGCAAATTGAAGTCGAATATGTATTCAATTTTGTCTTCTAGCACATACTTTCATTCTGTGATAAGACGATCGACTTATGTAGGTACCTATTTCTTAAATATTTCACAGCTTCAACATTTATGACGTGGTTCTATCTAGTCTTCTACTTATTTGGAGCTTAAACAATATTATCGTAAATACTGTAAAAATATGAAAACAACTAAACATTTTATTTGCACGTACCACTGAATACGATGACATAATGCATCCTTTACAGCATGTATTAAAAAAGCACACTTCATTGATTCTTATGAAATCTTTCTACAAAAGCCAGCTCGGATAACATTTCTTTGAATTTTGCTCAGATATAATCTTAACAAGCCAATTAAGGCTATGTTCTGTATTCTTCCTTTACATGTAATTTTAAACAAGAAATTCCTCAATTATTTCATTACGTACAAAAGAAGCATATTTGGGACAACTTCACGTTGTAATACATTTCAGTATGGGGTTAGAACTAAGAGCATAATTGGCACCCGCCTACAACCGTATTATGAGATTACTGTGGCATACCGCAGTGACACAAGCCTTTGAAAATTTGCAGTGCCTCACAAACCACACAATTGAAGTGGCCGACGTTTTGATTGACTGCGAAAGTACTCCTCTAGGATTTAAAGCTAGTTAAACTGATGGGAAAATTGATAGGAGTAGTTCGGTATGTTAATATGATTGATGAGAAATTAGGAAATGGCTTAATGTGTGCGAGTATAGCTTACGTTTGCAATATTCATGGTGTTTACTCAAAGATTTTAAAGGATGCTGTTGTATATACAGATAAAAAAAGAAAAAAAAGACGATACGGCTTTATTATGATTATTATAGACTCAAACACAGATCGTTATAAGCAAGTAATTATATAGTTTCATCGCGTCGTAACGCTTGCACGAAATATAATTTTTAGAGATAATACAGCTGAAGTACTATCAGGATAATGCCGTTTGCCCAAAGTCGGGGATTGCGAGTGTTCGCCCGAATCCGAAGCGGTTAACAAAGAGAGGTCGCAATTATACGGAGCCTCGTTATCGCGTGCCCCATCCTCGCTCCTGTGACCCCGTTGCGGAGCATTTTCACTGATACACTTTTCCATTTCTAATGTGAATTCCCTGATATGTGGCGTACTTTAAGCTATATATGTGAATGGTTAGACAAGTTGTATCTGATCAGAATTACTGAATGTAAACTTTTTGCTGTCAAAGTAGGATGTGCTATTAATTTTTGTTTATATATGAGCACTTAACAGAGTTGCTAAAAAAATGAACTTAGCGAGGCCTCAAAAGGTTTCTAATAGCATTCCATCATCTATTCATATGACGGAATTTAAACTTGGAAAAAAGTATTGCTAAAAGCATCTATCTACATACAAAATAAAATATTATTATCATAAATATTCTTCGCAAGTGTATTTATAGCGAACAATATTCTAACCCTACTTGTTTAGATAACAATTTGATTTATGGAGATACCCCAAACTGAATATATTGCGTGCGAGCTCGACTTCACAAAGTTTTTAATCAATTCAGCCTTATGTCATAACAAGCGCGTCCAAAGTATTAAGTAGGAAAATGAAAAAGTGCACCATTTCCTTTTATAGGTTCGCATTTTTAGGCTTCATAAATTGTCTGTTATAAACATAAACGCGTTGGTATTTTGGTATAGAATTTTTAGTAGGTATGTTGATATAGAAATGAAATATTAATTCAAGTGTAGTTAGATTGTAGAAGTAGAAGATGGACGCTGTTTTAAATTTAGATGAATTAATCATATTAAAATATTTGAGTCATATTTTTCTAATGGTCCAGATTAAGTGAGACATAATTTAAAGGTATAATTATAAATAGCAAGATTAGCGCATTAATTTCTAAAGGACATAGTTCAAAAATATTTTTATTATGTCCTCAATTAGGTACTGAAAATTACGCTTCAAAAAAGCATTGTCTATGGGAAAATAGTGTTTCCTATATAATATGTTTCCTATACAAGGAGGTGATATGAAGGGTCGGTATATTGGGCGAGTCATCGAGAACAATAAACTATGTGACTCAGCACCGTAACTTTCTGTGAACTTGGCTAACGGAAATCTGAGTCGGAAGGAAGTCTGAAGTCTTTGGGCCAAATTAAATGACCTGTCTGACCTGTGAATAGAAGTATTTTTCGTTATTAATTTGCAACTGTTGTAGGTTATCCTTTTTTGGATTATAAGACTCATAATACAAAAAGAATCTTAATTTATATTTGCGCAATTGACTCCTTAACTACTTATTTTAAATTAAATTTTCACACCGTGTGCAGTTTGATCCAATTAAAAAAAATAGGATAGCTTACATCTCAATTTATTACATGCATTATTATGTATGTACGTAAATATAGGGATATAATATTTATCCGAGCGAAGCCGGGGCGGATCGCTAGTTCTATATAAATTGTTTATATAGTAATTGCTAGAAAAATATTGTAAAAAAGAATATACCTATACGGTCGAATTTATATACCACCTGCTTTTTTGAAGTCGGTTAAAAAGTGAAATATAACAGAAAAAAGTATTTTAAGCTATTAACGAAGACGCGATATAATCAGGCAGTTTTAAAATATAATGCGCAAATAACTTATAATTTGCACTATATTCGTTAGTGTTCGAACGGGTACTAATTAATGAATCAATCAAGGCCCGTCGTTCACACACATTCACGTTTAATGGTCCCACTTAATGCAGTCATTAATTAATAAAGTGCAGCGAACTAATAGAGCCTACAGTTTTCTTCACTCTTAATGATACTATACTAGCCGTGCCCCGCGGTTTTACCCGCGTTGTTCCCGTTCGTGGAACAATACCGGGATACAGAGTATCCTATGTGTTAAATTAGGGTCTAATTTACCAGTATTCCAAATTTTAGTCAAATCAATTTTGTAGTTTCTATGGTAAAGTGTAACAAAGATCCCAACATTCATCCGTACTCTCAAATTTTCACATTTATATAATTATCTTATATAAGTAAGATGCAATTCAGTAGATACTTGTATGTAAATCACACACATGTGTAAACATATGTCGTTCATGACCAATTAGAATAAAAGGAAAATAGATTATAATTACCTAAGTGAATACTTTAATGTTAACATCCGCTAAACGATTAGGATAAAAAATTCCGGTTGAATTATTCGAGAATTTTCTACAGAAATTAAATTTCTAACCTAAAACGAAGGTAACGGAGGTTCACGTCAAGAGGCCACTAAAAGCATCTCTTTGACGTTTTAAATATACTTTACACTTTAATATGTGGTTATAAATATTTCGGAACGCAATATGAAACGGAATTTCGTTCTGAACTTTGTTCTCACAGTAAATACTTTTTGAAAACATTGTATATAACAGACGTAGAAAAATAATGTTCCTTAAGTGATATAATATATTTTTTTATTATAGTTATATGTATATGTATAAATATGTATAGAGTTGTATTATATTTATTGTTGTTTATATTTAATTATTTGCATCGAAATTTTCTACCTAACTATTCTTTTCTTTTGTTTTTATGTAAGTTCTGGTTGCCTGGCAGAAATCACTGTCTAGTGATAAGGCCGCCATTTACATTTATGTTTTGTTATTTGTGATTTTAGTAAATGTAATAAAGGATGTATAAATAAATAACATAAATAAATAATAGTACTGCTTAGTTTAGAAGATAAAACTTGCTTTTTAATATGTTTGAACTGTTAATAGAGTCGAATAAAAGCAAAAGCGTGTTGTTCATAGAAAGTATGAAGTAAGCGACTTAATAATGGCGACTCAAACATTAATATCAATTGGATAAATTTTAACCTCGGTAATTCATATTCCGCCGAGGTTGCTAGCGCAGAACCGGCTTCCGTACCGTGAATATGCCGAGTATTTGTTTTTATTTTAACGGAATAGACAGTTTCTAAAAATAATTCTCGGCAGAAAAGCGACGTTGATTAATGGAAAAGGCTTAGAGGTGTGCCTTTTGATTTTTACAAAGTGCATAATTTTTTATAAAAAGGGTTTAAAGAAACGAATGCTTTACAACGTTAAAAGGCTTTTTCATGAAGGTTTTGTGGATTTGTCCACCTATTAAATATATATTTTATTTAAATAAGTTGTATGTAACGTTCATTAGTGACCATTTTGTTGATGATTTTTTAATTAATTTCTTTCATTTCTTTTTGTTTTATCCTACTTTCATGATATAAAGAAAGTCTGTAGCCGAATCTATCTATATAAAATATGTCAGCGTTATTTTCCTAAAGACCGTTCGTTCAACATGTAAAAGTTGGTTTAAAGTTATAAAGTCGGAACTCAAAGAGATTTTAATGTATGCGTATTTCTGCTTCAATATTTAGGATGATATTTAGAATAATTTAAACTGAATATTATGGATAGCTATGTATGCTTTGATCTGTAGAACATTTTTTCATATAGAGAGATTTAAGGGAAAAGTTTATATGTACGATAAACCCCATAATATGTTTTCAAAGCATGGGAAGATATATTTTGCAACTAATTTTTTTAAATATATCAAAAAAATGTAGACGTAATTTTTTTATTTATTTTATGTCAGTATGTTATTAAATATACGGATCCTTGAAAGCCATTTCGTGTAGTAAATTAGGAATGCGAAAGCTTAACTTCAGCAGATCTGGTACAAAACGGCCATATGGGCAACGGGATTAGAGGCATTTAAGGTAAAATAGCAGAACCGTCGGAAGGTATTTCCACTAACAGCACAGTTCACGTGGCGCTGGCCAATTTATTTGTGGTTAAATGCGCTCAATAAATTTCTCAAATGGCCCGTGCTTGCTACGACGGAGGCTGTCTGCTATTTATTTTCCGAGTCCGAGGTTTATCGCTCGCGTCGAAGTGCTCTGTAGACAATAAGATGCTATTAGTTTTGTCTTCGATGTATGAAAGAAATATGAAAAAACTCAGTATAGATAGACTGAAGAAAACAGAATTGCTACTACAATATAACTGGCAAAACTATGTGGTATTAGAAAGTCGGTTGATGTATCTAAAAATTTTGTTGTTACATATTGTATTAAACCTTGCAATACTGTTATATCGAATATTAAAAAGACAAGTCATTTTTACCTTACACCTCATAGTATAAAAGCATATCTATCACTGCATACATATAGGTACATAATCTATATTTCCACAAACAAGCTATGTAATAATTTATCGTTTCATGAAGATGAGAGCTTTTGTAAACATCAATACATAATCAATCCTTTAGCATGGGCTGTAGCTGTAGCTAGGGCAAAATAAACTGGTGACATAGTTTTATCAATGGGCTATTCTTTTGTTCTATACTGGATTTATAATGCGGAAACTGCTACAGAACTGTAACGGCTAATCCATCATATAGACTAACGACCGAGCGACTCTCAAACAATACAACGTGCGTCCATAATCTATGATTCATAATGTACGTATATTGTATATTATGGCTTTGTTGCTATGGGAATTATATTTTTATCCAGTGATGTCTGTTATCAACAAAGCGTTTAGTCTGTGAGGCTCAAAGGCCCTAGTTAGCCAGGTTAGTGGGCAGAGCGAGAGTGCCCTCATCAAAGATCCTTTGCAGGGGCATTTAATACCGTTTGAAGTGTATTCTAAATAGCCATGGTTGCACGATCCAGCCCGTAGCAGTTCTGCTTTCGCTTACCTTATGGCGTTACAAATGTACTGATTATGAGATCCATTGTTGGAATAACTGGTTACTTAGTGCGTGATATATTTTAAAGATCTTAAAAATTTTTAAAAAAGAGAGTATATTAAGATCGTCTTAAATCAAGGCCGGCAACACACTCGTAAGACATCTCGTGAGAGCTTAACCCTCCATCCCGTTTGCCTTATAATTGTATAACAAAAAATCCACTTTCTAATCAAGGCGATAAAGATTAAAATTCTTATATCCATGCAATTATAGTCAATTGTGATTCAGAAGGAAACAATTGTCGGTGCGCCAGGAACGCTGAACTCGTTAGCAGCGCAGAATGTTTCTTGAAAACAAAGAGGTTGCTCCAATCAACCGATCGGCTGGCAAACATTGCGGAGTTCTTCTGATTAGCTTTTGCGGAAATCCTAAACCCGCTTATATTTAATCCAATCTCAAATCCAGTCTCGCAGATGACTTTATTTACAAATTTTGGTTAGCGGCTAATATGAAAAACAAAGCGAATTAGTATAGACTAAAGATTTACTAAAGTTTAATAATTTAATTTAGGAACGAAAGTAAAGATAACACAAACCTTTAAATAGTTTTATGCGGGTAAAAACGTCCTTATATTATTTGAATTAATTTTTAATAACGATGTTTTTGGACTACTAATAATCTGTTATAATTCATGTAACGCACGTAGGCGTTGAATGTGAACAGTTATTACTGAAAACGCATCCCACACATGTCGCAGTGTCATTGCCTAAAATTAATAGTCAAGTTATACATTCCCCTGAAACAGACTTGATCCTCTCTGTTTACTTACAAACAAAACTTCGCCTTTACCGCATTTTTTGTGATTTAAGTTGTAATGAATCTAGTTTGACAAGATTTACTTTATTTATTTTTATAGAAAAAATAAATAAATAAATAGGTATATGGTAGCGCCATTAACGAAAAGAAGATTATTTGTTGGTCACAATGATGATGATGATGTCTATACTCGTATATTTATTGTCACCGAAAAATATATAATTATTAAGCTGATTTAACTGCATATATAAGATAGGCAATTAACAACGTGCTTCTGTGAAACATGAAATATCCCACGATTTCACGTTAAATTTTTAATACAATACCACGGATAAAACTTTCGCTACCTGCTACGGCTTTGCAAGTGTCTGAAACATTAAACGTAAACGCGGCTTAACTGTCGGCATCAACTTTTATTCCTGTGGCTTGCTTTAAGTTTAATTTCGAAATTTGTGCAAACGAATATCACTTATTAAAAGGAAGTTCATAAAATATTATCAAGTCGAAATTTCTATAGATTCGATCGATAGCAAAAAGGATGTTTCACACGTATTAAGAAATCAAAACTCATGGGAGCTCGCTTGGATTTTCCCAGCATCATCGTGTCTATGATATAGTACTCAAGGGGCTGCTTCGGTCGGTAAATTGCTATGGAATTACTGCAGAGCGTTTTGCCTTCGGATCGGAAGCTGCCCGTCTGAAACTCGAATAAAGGCGAACGTCGTGACTTTAAGGAACTTCAACGCAACCTAGCAAAGTTTAATACGACTTGCATGTGACAAAGTGTTCTGTGCTGGTGGTAATGTATTAAGCTACCCTTACAAAGTCTTAGCACGTGTATTGTTTTCAACTTTTAAAAGCTTACGTGAGTGAAATGCATCGAAGCTTATTTAATTCGTAGCCAAGTGATTGCTACAAAATGACTTTTATCGACTGTCTGCAAATTTTGAGTTTGATTAAATAGAAATTGTATTTTGAACTTAATTTATTTGGGGTCAATAAAGTATTTAAGTTCTTATTTGACCCCAAATCAATTTAATACATGTGAATTAAAATGCTCTCCTGAAATATAGTTTAACTTAATTATTATTTCATTCAAAATGTTTGTTTAGGCACTCATAAAACCATTATGCGTACCATGACTAAAATTTGTTCATCGGTCAAAGTTGCGTAAATTATTTACAACTATCAAATTGCCTTCTGTGTGCATGAAATAGGCGACAAAGTTTGCGTATCCTAATTGGAAATAAACTATGTAGGGAAAACAAAGGCACTTAACATTTGAACAACTCCCAAATGACTCGTACGACATAAGTACGCACTCATTAATGTAGTAATAAACGCGAATGTGAAACAATGGGAACATGTTATATTATGTAAATGAAAAAATGTTTCGAAATTGTTAAAAACTGCCAGTATCCTATTTTAGAGTTCAGAACTTTCTGGCAAAAGGAAAATAAAGCTTTACGACCTCATTACTGCTCTAACGTCAACACATGTCGTAGAGAGATCTGTTGTTAATTTTCCACAATATAGCTGAAATAAGCGACAAAATATTATGTTAGTTTAGCTAAACGCTCTGGCAATTCTGGAGAATTTTTTTAATCTAACATATATTTTGTGTTTCGTCTCCGTCCATATGAAATATGGATATCCTTGTTCTCGTTGTGTGTCATAAATCTTAAGGTTGCCTCGTTTGTTCTCATGCACGCTGCAAGCAACAAATTTGAATTTAGTGTGCTTTTACATTTATCATGTGTTCCATTACGGCTTGTGTGGAGAGCACTTGCGTGGACGTCATTGATGTTGTACAGAGATTTCGGAATACGTGGGATATTTAAAGTTATTAATTTATATATAATTTATGACAATATTTTCATGTATGTAACGACTTACTTCTTAATTACATTGATTCATTTATGTTTTATTGATTAATATACACTTTAGAAAGATTACGAGTAAAGTATCCACTACTAAATACACGACGAAAGGTGTCAACATTTCTATGAGATCTGTTATAAACTTTGTTTCTTTATAGTTATTCCGTAAATAATAAATATAGTCGAATATATATTTTGTCAAAAGAAATTAAAATAAACAATTTTCCCAAAGACAGCAAGACAGCAAGACAGCAACCGACCTGTTTTCATTTATTTCAGTAGACTTATTTAGTATTCCTAGTTGGCTTGATGGTCTAGTAACTGTAAACAAATCCAAGCAGCATTTACTAGATAAATACCTGACGAAGCAAAACCATCGTACCTATGCATCTGCATACTTCGTTTGGTAACTACATATGTACCAAATTTCAATACTTTGGTACCTATCATGGAACTGCAGTCCGTTTCATTAGACTATTTGATCTATATCAGCATTTACTGAAGCTTCTCTTGGTTTGAATTAAGTATACCAAGTAATGTTTTTCTTCATGTAGAGGTAAAAATACTAAAAACGTTTTTGTAAAGAAAAATATAATTATATAATTGATTGGTTACACGGCAGTTAACAAGTTCTTTCTGCTCTGTTATTGACTCACCTAACTTTAGTATTGTAAAAGCAAACTAATATTATATCTTAATTGTATCGAAATTGCCATAAATAGTTCGTTTCGATAAACCCATACTAATGGCCTCACACTTTTATTTCGCAAAAACAACCCGAAAATACTCTTGGGATATCTCAATCGCCATCACATGCTAGGTAATTGTGTATTTTTGTATGAACAAGGAAAAGAGGAAATCGCAATAATCATTTATTTCTTTGTTGTTTTATCACGATGTATCCAAATCAAAATTAGCTGATTAATGAATTGCTTCTACTAAATATTTTGTTAAACTAATTGCTCTTTTATTGAATTTTAGTTAAACATCGAAATAAATGAAATGTATTCAATAAAGTCTTATACAGATCAAATAAACTATGATGTTATAAAAAAAATAGTAAACATATTTTTTCTAACCTCGACAGTTCAGCTAACACGTTTATTTAACAGGTAATAAGAAAAGTTTACATTTTGCATTAAGAGACCCACAATTTTCGGCGGACGATGTAATCTCTTTGTATGGATTTTTAATTGATATTTATTCCGGATACTGTCCCCACAATAATGAAATGGCTTTTCCTCTTGTTTACACAATATTT
>DWAJ01005863.1:0-11028 GCA_018238005.1 Eurema mandarina | reverse complement strand
CGGTTTTATATCTCTTAAAAATGCATTAGGCAAGTAACATAACATAATATGCCGTATCATGTTTCAGAGATATAAAACCGTCGAACATATTGTTCGCTACGTCAGAGAAACGCCCGGAGGATATTAGACTAGTTGATTTCGGTCTAGCGAAACAACTGCGAGCAGAAAACGGTTTACTAATGACACCCTGTTATACCGCCAACTTTGTCGCTCCAGAAGTATTGAAAAGGGCCGGTTATGACGCCGCTTGTGATATATGGAGCTTGGGTGAGAATAAAAAACAATACATTTTAATTTTTTTGTAAAACTTAATATATAATACAAACATATTTTTGTTTCAGGTGTGCTTGCTTATATAATGTTGTCTGGTAGGACGCCTTTTGCCACTACCGGAGATGACACCCCAGAAGCAATTCTCGCAAGAATTGAATCTGGAAAGGTTCGTTTATACTTCTCATATCACAAACAGATATATATGCATTTAAAAACCTGTAAGATTTTTGTATATTACGAACGTAGGAAATATGAAGTTTAAAAATTGGAATAGCATTATGTTAAACTTTTAAATAGTATTATTGTGTTGTTAATACCGTTTAAACCATTTTTCAGGTGGAAGTGACGAGTGGGGCGTGGCGCGCTGTCTCCCCCGAGGCTCGGGCCTGCGTCCGCAAGATGCTGCAACTGGAACCCTCCCAACGTCCGCGCGCCTCAGACTTGTTGCACGAGCCGTGGCTCTGCAGGCCGCCCTCCGCCCCCGCCCCCGCAGCGGCCGCCCCCGCCGCGCCCGCCATCGAGGATGACTCCCCGCCCGCGGCGGACCTTCGCCGCGCCGTTGACCTCACCTTCCAGGCGAGTAACGCGTATGACGCCCCTCTGCGTACGTTTGCACGAGCATAAGTTAGGCTATATTTATTTAAATTAAAACGACCCAAATCGTACATCAATTCGAGATGCGTATGTCTGAGACAGACATGCATCTGTAACAATTTAAATAGTTTGCTTTAATGACGACAACGCGGGACGACGTGCGTGAACGTCCAGCGCACCGAGCTTATGATAAAACTGCTACACACACATTGAAACTAGTGATGTTGGCAGGCGATGACGTCATCGCCGCTGGCGCCGCACGTGCTGGGCCCGGTGAGCCAGTCGACGCTCGCGCAGCGCCGCTTCAAGCCGCAGCGCCGCTACTCGCCCACGCACCTCTAGTGCCCCACGCACCTCTAGTGCCCCACGCACCCACGTGCCCTGCGCGCCCCTCGCGCCCCACGTCCCCACGCACCCCGCGCACCCCGCGCCCGCGCGACCACGTTCCGCTATCACGACGCAACCACACACAGTGCAGGGGAAAACTAGGCGCAAGCCAGTTCATAACAAGTAAAGGTATGGTCATACAATATGCTAAGAAACGAAGAATGTCCGAGTCCGAAGGGTAGAATCTTACGAAAAACATTTTCGAATAAAATAAAATAAAAAATGTATTTAAAAATAAAAATTACGGGCCACACGGCCATGTAAGTGTTGGAATTTTAATTAGTTGATTTTTTTTAATCAAGTTTGTTATTTATTCGTTATATATTCTCCCTTAATAAAAGGTCCTTATTTTTTTGCTATTGTTACTAGGACCTCCTGCGTATAATAACAGGTTTACGGATCGGACATTAGTTTCTTAACACACTGTATATAGCGAAAAGTTAAAATAATATATTATAACATATTACAAAAAAATCTATCGAGTATTGACCATTGAATAAATCTTAATTATGACTATCGACGTCAATACAGTCTCATTAGTGGACACAATACTTGTTGTGCTGGGTGTGTTATGCCTTACATTGGCATTGGCTTTTGTATATTAGACACACCAAATACGATTATTAGAAGTCTCTTATGCGTATGAGATTAATCTGCTTTATGTTTTAATAATATATGCTTTTAATTAAAAAAACTGCCTCGTGAGCTCAAACAACAAGTAAAAATTCGCATTAAATATCTAACATGCCAAACGCAATATGAATTTTCATGTCATATTGTTAAAATAAATCAGTTGCTTTTAAGTTTTTTATTTGATAAAATAACTCTCACTTCGCATTTAGATAATAAATAACAATAAAACATTCCAACATTTTAAATTTCTATCCGTCATCCATGCTTTACAATTTTTTGTGTGAATCGACTCACTGTACTCTCTTTTCAATATACATGTTAGAAAGTAAAAAAGTCATTTAGTAGTTTTAAATAAATAATCACAAAATATCTACTCCTTAAGTAGATATGTATTTTTATAACATAAGTGTTGTAAACTTAGTTGAGGCATAATAACACAGTATAATTTTGTAGCTTTATTCTCGTGATATATATTGAGAAAATTTTAAATAATGATATTTGTGTATTTTAGATAGCTACTAACCTAGCACATAATTTCAAATTGTTTAGCATTTACAATAAAAGTTAAGACATTCCATGTCATATTTCATTTAATGCATAGATGGAGGAAGGAGTACGCTAATAATGTCTTCCTTCAAATTGCTAATGAGATTTATACAAAGATACTATTTTTATATTGTACGCTTCTTACCCACCTTGGAAAATCTTTCGGTGCCATCTTGCTTTAACATGGATATTTTGAAATTTTATTTTATTTAAAGGCAAAACACTAATGTTTTAAAAGCTTTTCATAGTTCATATTTGTTATTTAGTTATGTGTTGCCATTTAATAAAATACTTTTCTTGTATATTTTACGTAATATATCTTATATAATCATATTTTTCCTATAATCCACTATTTATTTCGAAAAAAAAAGGGATTTTAAGTGTAATTATAATTTTAAGATAAGATTAGTCCTGATCTTCAATCGTCAAACAATATAAGGATCTTTAGTAATTCTTTTACTATCTATATAATTTTAGTACCCATCAAATTCTGATTTCTTTTCTGTGTTTCGTTTAATACCTGTTGGTAATTTTAGTGGCATTCATGTTGCTACATTTGTATTAATCATAATGTTAAGGCCTAAATGAAATGTATCTAAATTTAATTCTTATTCTTCTAAAATAGGTAGTATAATTAATATAATATATTGCAAACTATGATATTATATTTAATAGATATGTTTTACACGAACAAATCGACCGTAAAAAGTGTTCCGCACTGTCGCACAGCAGCGGCAGCACACATACATAGTTTTCTTTATTTTACAATTCACTACAAGTCAAAACGATAGAAAAGGGATAGGTAAATGATAAAACCAACAAGAAAAAAAGAGATAAGTTTGTCAATTGCGCGTGAATGCCGAACGCGTCCTTGTCTAACTTACGACACAAAATATATTTTCATATCTTTCTTTTTTCTAAACTAAAACTATCAAAATATTATGAAATTTCAAAGATTGAAATCTTGTTATAAATCGAAGTATAAAGCGTGCTTACATGTGATATGAGATCCATTGTGTTTTATTATTTTTTGTATTATAATTGGTACTATCAGTGGACATTCTAAAGACACAAGATGGCATTTTTAGTTTTTGCCAGAAACGTATAACTCGTCGCGTTGCCTAAAACAGACTTATGGTAAGATATCCAAATAAAGACGTTTTTGCGTCTTCATAATTTTGCGCCTATAACATATCTTATAATATAATATCATTTATTGCAAGGGTAGATAATATTTAATACATGGGAACCATTAAGTAATAAATGTTCAAACCAAATTTAAAAACTATCTCTTCAGTATTTAAAAAAAATATTTAATTCAAATTGTATTTATGTAATAAATATAAATAGCACATAGTTTATTTAAAAAATAAATTCATACTGTCAGTATTTACATGCATAATGTTAACATTGTAACTAGTATGTACTAAATATTATAAAATGGTGGTGGTTTTTAAGCCGTTTACTGATTACAATGTATATTTTTATATTATTAATTAATATTATAAAAATCAATTACTAGTGTGGTTGATATTGTTTACATTTTTACCAAAGATCTAGCATGAGTAGTCAATATTAGACACTAAGAGCATTATTCAATATGAAAATGTTTTTGATTATATTTTCTTACTGTTTAGGAAATATATTTATTTTGTTACTATAATTATATTTAAAATTGTACTTATTATTTCTAAACTATATAATGTTCACTACCTTTTATTCATTTGCTACCCCACATTGGTTTGCACTTATGTATTTATACAATATTTAAATATGACTCACATTAGAAGAATATTCAAAAAAAATTAATAATTCACTTAACTACTGTCCTCCCTGATAATAATTATTTTAAGATTAATATTTCTTCATCAGTATTGGATTTTTTTCTATAATATGTATATGTACTTCATGCAGTTTTTAGTAACTTTTAGAGATATTGGACATATCTAAGAGAAACTTGTCATAGTATTTCATATCATGATTATAAAAGTACATAACTAATCCCTATTACATAAGGTCATTATAGTTCTAATCGTGTTTCAGAATTAATTAAGCATTATTCCTCTTGTATAATTAAACTGGTTGTACAAGTTTAATATTTTTTAATTATTTACAAACAGTTTAGTTAAAACAAAAGTAATTACATCAAATTTGCATATTATTTTTTCTATATTTATAATGGTCAGAATTTACAATTAATGTCAACTTCAATTCATCTTTATTACGGATATTTTAAGTTTTTGAAATTAAAATGAGATTTTAAAATTAAGTTTTCATTAAACATTGTAGTGCTCAATGGCCAGTCTTTGCTTATTAGCGATTGTAGGCGTTAAGCCTACTAAAGTTGCATCATCAGTCTTTGCCAAACTGGTCTTTAAATGTAAAAAAATGCACAAAAGTAGCATTCAATATATGATAAAATAAGTACATAATATATTGGTGATGAATTGTAAAATATTTATAAAAGACATTTTTTTCTATTACAAATTGAGTCCTCCGTCAGAGATAACTTGTTAAATTAATAATAAGAACTACTATTTTAACTAATTAAAACACAATGTCCATTTGTGGGTTTTTCTAAGGCACTTATATGTAGAGAATGTTGAACACAAATCACATACTATTTATTGAATAATATGCAGGACCAGAAAAGAACACAAGCAAGAGTGTTACTGTATGGTGTTGATGTTGTTATTTTATCACATCTATTTTTCTATCTTTCGAATGAAAATACAATTATTAATGTAAGTTGTTAAAGTAGGAATTCTTGAGATGAGATGTAATATATTGTTGATATTGCTTTAATATGAAGTTTTATTTAGTTGTATCCTTCAGTGCATGAAAAAATATTTCTTCTGTTCAAAGATGGATTGATCAGGATGGTTGGAGACCCTTTCAGATCATCATCAATACATTGTATAAAACAAAGTCGCTATCGCCGTCTGCCTGTCCCTGTGTATGCTTAGATCTTTAAAACTACGCAACGGATTTGGATGCAGTTTTTTATCTAAAAAAAGAATATCTATCTAGATAGTGATTCTTAAGGAAGGTTTATATGTATAATACATGCATAATATAGCAGAGAAATACTGATAAATTTAGAGGTTTCTAATGTTATGTCGTGAATAAGAACGTTTTTTTGCGCTTATATTGCTAACGCTGGCCCTACGAGATAGACCAAAATATTGTACTACAGTATTGTCCACTTTAAAAAGTTCTACAAAAAAGAGCGCGATGGCATATGTCTATCTCTTAGGGTTAACCCACCATAACTATTTTTAATCCTTTACTAAAAAATGGTTATTTACGGAGTGATTTTGAACTATACAGCATTAATCCAATTATGTACCTAGAATAAATTGTGCATTTATTTTATATTTATATTATTTTGCATTTATATTATTTTTATATTTAGAATAATTTGCTTTTTACAGCATGTAATTTAAGTAAATAGTTCCGAAGATGTTACAAATTTTAAATGTAGGGATGTAGTTGTTGCGGCGCCGTAGCGGTTCCCGCGGCCGGCCGGGGATCGGATTGACAAAAAAGCTGTGAACGTTGTGTATGAGGACATTCAGCATTGCACCCGTGCGAAGCCGGGGCGGGTCGCTTGTAAAAGATAAAAGTTATCAGATTCTTTGTAGCGATGATGAAATTGACATGTTTAGAGTTAATAAAAAATTGAAAACTATATTCACTTACTTACCTTCTTTCCTTTTCCTTATTATCATATTTTTAATAAATGATACTTTTATGACAAGGTATCCTAACTCTGAAAATTGCTTAAAAAAATAAAATTGGCATTTTGACATATAATACATATATTTTATACAAACAAGATTACTTGACATGAACACCTTGGAGCGTTGGAGCAACAACAGGTCCTTTGCCAGCTACAATTAAAGGACTTCCTTTGTAACATGCAACTTTGTTGTCATCAGTTTTAAGATCTGGGGCACAAGTTTCAAATATTTTTTTCTTTGGATTAAGTTGTGGTTCAGGTTCTCTTGGGTAGCCTTCACAGGTTACAAGATCGCCAGGAATTGCACCACTTGGGGGCAGCAATACTTCAACTTTGTCAGGTGATGAGGCACACATGACCATCGCTTCTGATGTTACACCTCGCATCTAAAATAGGAATATCAATTTCCTATTTAATCTTAAAAGTAACTTAAAGAGATCATAGGATCTCTTTAATAATTAATTAGCTAGTTTAAAGTCAGGATACATTTATGTATAGTTAGATTCACAAATGAGTTAGAGTAAGAATAATAATTAACAATATCATATTTTAAATAACTTAAAAATATATATTACCTTAACTGGTTTTAAATTACACAGGATCATTACTATCCTATCTCTCATTTCTTCAATAGGCACATGATTTACAAGTCCTGAGACAACTGTACGAGGATTCTCTTCACCACAATCAATTTTTTCAACATATAGACTGTCAGCATCAGGGTGTTTATTGATATCTATGATTTTGCCTATTCTGAGATCTAATTTACGAACATCAATTATTGTTTCCGCATTTGAAGGGGGATTAGCAGCTTTTTCTTTCTTTTCTTTTTTTAATTTTTTGGCTTCAGGGGCAACAATTTCTTGGTCTCCTGCTGCTGCTGGTGGATGTACTGGTGCAGGACTTGAGTTTACTACGCCCTTACTGCCTGGCACCTGGTATTGCTTTTTTCCATGTAATGTTTCCAATCTTATAAGTTCAGCCTTTGCCGATTCCACTTTAGTTGTGAGAACAATATTTTCTTGAATTAGATTCGTTATTTTAGACTGTATTTTCAAATTCCTAACTTCTTCGAGCTGAAAGATAGATTATAATGAATACATGTATTTAAATGTAAAGTTTTGCAGATTTTATATTGTATACGTAACCTTTTGCTTTAATTCAGCTAATCGTTTCTCAGCCACTTCGGCATTACTAAATATTTTTGATGTAATGTTTACAGACATTTTTCTTACGAATACTCTAGTTAACATATGAAAAGTATGATGGACATGGACCACTAAATTAATTTCTTCAAGTCTTGAACAGTATAAAACGTATTTAACCTATAAAATATCATGTCTGACGTATCACGTATGACATATCTACTCGACTGTCGGTGGCCGTCAAGAAGAATGTAATCACTACGTTTTAGTGGCCGTTATCCCTAAGAGATAGACATATGCCATCGCGGACTTTTTTGTAGAACTTTTTAAGGTGGACAATACTGTAGTACAATATTTTGGTCTATCTCGTTACTTCAGCCAGCGTTTGCAATATAAGCGCAAAAAAACGTTCTTATTCACGAATCACGACATTACATTAAAAACCTCTAAATTTATCAGTCTTTCTCTACTAAATTATGCATGTATTATACATATAAACCTTCCTTAAGAATCACTCTATCTATTAAAAAACTGTATCAAAATCCGTTGCGTAGTTTTAAAGATCTAAGCATACATAGGGACAGACAGACAGCGATAGCGTAATAATAATGATAATTCGTATTTCGTAAACGATGTTAATGTTTGGGTCCGCAGTGTAAAAATGCAAACATAATAATATAAAAATAATCTAGGTAAATCAATTGTCAACGAATTCAATGTAATCCAAAAATATTCATAACAATCAAGTACTCCTATGTTTTCTTTATCTCAACTCTAAGCTCATACAAAATGAAGTTAATATTATACGAATTTTGGTACTATGATTACTGAAAATATTAATTTTTGAATGTAAAATGTGTTGTTTGTGTAAAAATATTTTATTTTAAAGAAAAAATGTCTGTTTAATTAAAAAATAATTATTACAACTGGCAAGCTATAATCAGCGCAGTAAAATAAAAAAATAAAAAACTAATATGGACGTTGAAATGGCGTCATAAATAGTTAATGACGTTGTTTATATTTGTGCTGAAAAATATTATCTGGCATCAAACTTAATTTTCATTTGTGAAGATCGAAAAAATGTAATTATTGTATGAATTGTACGAATCGACAGTTTTGGATAATGTATTAAAGTAATATTAAACAAAATGTCAAACAACACTGTCGGCTCGTCAGGTCATGCTCCCGGCAAAATACGTGGACCTGGAAGGCCTCCGAAACGTACGTGTACTTGGTGTGGAGAAAGCAAAACGCCGTTAAAGTACGTCTTACCTACTGAAAATGGTAAAAAAGAATTCTGTTCTGAGACATGTCTTTCAGAATTCCGACAGGCGTATAGCAAAGGCGCCTGTCTTCATTGCGACAATGTTATTCGCGGCAATGCCCCTCCAAGTAGCAAAAATTTCTGCTCTACGTATTGTTTGAACAAATATCAAAAGAAAAATGAAAAAAGGACGACTTCTCCACAATCTGGTAATGGGGCTAACGGCACGGAAAATAATTCAAATAACAATTCCACTGGTTCTTATTATGATTTCTATCAGTCCTTTGATTGGACAGAATATATGAAAGAAACTAATAGTACGGCCGCCCCAGATGACTGTTTTAAACAAGCACCTATTCCTCCAGTGAATGATTTTAAAGTGAATATGAAGCTAGAAGCTTTGGATCCTCGTAATTTGACATCTACGTGCATAGCGACTGTAGTAGGCGTTTTAGGACCGAGACTCCGGCTTAGGCTTGATGGAAGTGATAATAAAAATGATTTTTGGAGATTGGTGGATGCTGGTGATATTCATCCAATTGGACATTGTGAAAAAAATGATGGAATGTTACAACCTCCGTTAGGATTTCGTATGAATGCAAGTAGCTGGCCCATGTTTTTACTCAAAACTCTTAATGGAGCAGAAATGGCTCCTCCAAAAGTGTTTCAACCAGAACCACCAACACCTAAAACAAATTTATTTGTAGTTGGTCAAAAGTTGGAAGCTGTAGATAAAAAGAACCCACAGTTAATTTGTTGTGCAACAGTTGGTGCAGTTAAAAACGATCAGATACATGTTACTTTTGATGGGTGGCGTGGAGCATTTGATTACTGGTGTAGATATGACTCAAGAGATATATTTCCAGTGGGTTGGTGTGCGAGGGCGGGACATCCCTTGCAGCCACCTGGTCAAAAAAGTGCTACAACACCATCTAGGTAATTATTTTATACATTAATTTTTACAAAATAAGTAGTAACTTATTTACACTATATTTTGTTAAAGAAATCAAAAGTAGTAAAACCATAGTTGTGATTACACTTTTTTTTTAATTTGATTAGTCATGTTACATACATTAAAATTTTTGTTTGCCTTAGATAACAACTATAATAACAATTATAATTGAAAATATAAAAGCTAGTAAATTTTAAGTTTTCAACTTTCAAAGTTTGAATTTATTAAAAATATATTTACAATAACTATAAACAATGTTTCAGATTTAAGTTACGCCCCAGTGGCATACCAAACCCAGCCCTACCAGAGGGTGGGTCAACTGGAACTAATACAGGCACAAACAATTCTGGTACATCTAGTCCTGTCCCTAATGTGTGTTTGCGTATACGAAGCAGTTGCCAAGGAGGCAGCCCTAACCTACCAGCCTCCATAACAGGAGTTGGTCCTTCTGGAGCAGCGGAAACTCTTGTTAAAGAGCTGTTAAGTCTACATTCAGATCCACAAAAATTAACCAGAGCCATTTTAACAGCATCTAGCAGCTATTCCAATATTACTAATGTACAGGTAAACAATTTTATATTTATTTTAAAGAAATCTATCATAACTTCTTGTTCTGTTTATAAAACAGAAAAAAATGTATCTTGTAAAATGTAAATCACTGTAATTGTCTTAAACTAATACAAATTACATTGTTAAGTAACTCAAAAACTTACTTTCTATATTTCAGGTATCATCAGGCACTAAGAATTACTCTGTTAAAGTTCCTTCAGATCTTACTATTGATGAGTTAAAAAACTGGTTGAAAGTTGTATGTGCTGGGGCGGGTTGGTGTGTCGGATTGTTGGAAGTGGATTCCAGTGATGTCGCCGGGAGACCTTGTGCATTATGCGGAGAGTCCACCTCTAATTCTGTTTCCTCTGTGACCTCCGTCAAAAGGCCTAAAAGTGTATGTATATTCTTATTTAAATTTGCCGAAATTCATTCAACATATATAAGCGAATATTTTATAGATATTTTTAATTACAATAATACTAGTAGTCACTCCATTTGACATAAAATTCATAGAATTAACCAGCACAATTACCTAGCACCATTTTTAAGTTTAAAGGCTGCTAAGGTATTCGCGAGGTTTTTATTTTCTCAGATGTGGCAATTGGGATACGGTTTGTGTCGTTTGAAGCTGTAAAAGTTATAGGTAATTTTAATGAATAGAATAAATATTTTTTACTAGTCTAGTTCTACTGTTACATACCGGTACTGACTTAGGTACGGTAATAGGCTATTTGACTGATTTTTGAAAACAGTTTTAAATGGTTCTTTAGAGCATAATAAACACACCACATCAATATTTCCGGGAAACGTGCCGTACTTTTAACAAAATTTAATGTTAAAGTTTGAATTTTAGAATTGGCGCTAAAAACGCTGTCTCTTTAATGGCCGACGCATATTGTCCGAGCTACGTCACAAAGATGTAGAGATGGGTCGTCGATGT
>DWAJ01005862.1:0-11029 GCA_018238005.1 Eurema mandarina | reverse complement strand
CCTAGACGAATCTTGGAGCAATCGGAACGGCGCTACTAAGCGCTCTCAAATGAATTCTTCATTTCTTGGACACTTATTAGCTAGTTTACTGCATGATACACTATCACAATCATACATTAAATCACTTGATGCACCAAAAAAGGAATATTCAATCGAGATTACATATAGACGCCGCACGATTCCCGCCAAAACACCGGCATTTACTTAAATATAAGTTTGTTTGGCTAAAGACAATTATCTTATTATAAACAATACATGCACGTAATAAACGAACAGAAAAGTTTATATACATTCAGAAAAGAAAAAGGACGTTTGATTTCTAACTAACAGAAATATTAATTATAGCTACTGGCAATCTCCAATAAGCTCGTATCCTAGTATCTTGTTATCTATGGTTTGTTGACTCCGGGCGGGATGCCATGTGGACGATTGATTAAAAAAAAAAGTATGGATTTTTTTCGCGCCGGCGCGAATTGCACTTGTTCCGGTCTGTCTTTGAAAAATGCACATAAACTACAATTGTGTGATAGATAATTAATGTTTATATTGGAAAAAACCTTTAAATAAGAAATCCAGCACACTAATAAATGGTCAAGTGATTGTGATGAAACTTTACGTTAGATGAGTGCGATCAAGTGAAATAAGATATAATTAAAGTTACGATATTTGTGTATTAATCTGTCGGTGTACATTTTTAAAATGGGTTCAATAGTATTAAAAAGTCTATCCATTCTTTTGGGTATATTCTTTATATTTATGGGAATCACGAAAATTACTCCATTTATTTCAAAAGAACTTCACAAAGAATTGGTAAGTTAAAGTAATGAAAATTCAATAAAGGTGGTAGATAAGAAATATGTTAAGGTCGTTAGGTGCATTACATTTTTGTATCGAACTTCGTAGCGATGTTCCTCGCTATTTTGGTATTTGGCTTACCGCCTAATAACACGGCTACACCGCGATCTGTCTGGTGACAGACCATTCGAAGACGCCTGGGAATATATAGATTCTGTAATCTAAATAAATGTAAATTTATCTATTATCTTAGAAATAAAATTATCTTAGTTATTATTATGACTAATGAGATTTAGGGTGCTATTTTATTCATATGTATCACTTAATGTGATATTTTTTGTATAAATACATATATTTTCACTTTATTGGAGTTAAGAATTTTAGATAACTAATCTTATAATCTGAGAGTATGATGTGTATGAAAATAAGATAATATAAATCTCGATTAGTAGTTCCTGTTATTAGCATCAAACTAACAAAGCCAGGGCTCGGTTCGGCCCAGTCAACGAATGAAATCCCTACCAAAATAGCTTATATAAAATTTTGTACGTTTAAATTCTAGAATTAGTTAGTGCCTAAAATAAACGATTATTAATGTTTGAAGTAGAAAACTTGTACAAGCAACCCGCCCCGGATTCGCTTGCATATACATATAATCATGTATCCTATCTTTTAAATTGGATCAAACTGCACACGGTGTGCAAATTTTATTTAAAATTGGTTGAATAGTCTATAGAACCCCACAAGGCGCCTAGCTCGACACACGCTTGGCCAAATTATTAGTTTAACGTAGAATACTCGTTATGTACCGATGTATGTGAGTTTTATTCATAGAGAATTTGTAATGTAAACTTCCTTAATCTACTAGATGCCAAGTTTACATTGAACTGGTGTCTTATTAAAAGCATACAAATCGGACGTTTTAATGAGAACGAATGAGATGAGCGAAAAAAATTGTTATTTGATTGAATATAGAGAATTTTGCTGCTTTTACTTCTTAACATAATATCAAATAACTTAAATATTAGTGATATAAACATTCATATAGGAATTGATTATTTATTCAATTTATTCATTTTAATTGTTAATGTTAATCTGTTGTTGTTTACTGTAGCGTTATACGAAGTCAAACCTGAGTACTTTGTGCATTAGTCTTTACCCTATAATAATACAAAAAATTAACATTAATAGGCACATCTACGTGTAGAATGGGCATTCAGTCTTCCATAGACCATAGTGTTTATATGAATGTTTTCAAAGTACGGAGGTAACTACAGGAATTGTGCAACTTGGTTCCTGAAAAACTCTTGACTAACAAACTTTTCTAAGTTATTATAATTTCGATTCAAAATCCATTACATGGTCTACCAGCATTATTTAGTGTAATTTTTTCGAGTTAGGCATAGCTAGGCAACGTAATAAATACACATTTCATCTTTTTAACATAGATCGTTTGGATGGCATTCGGTAGACGCCTGATGATAATATAAATAATTATTAACAGTGGGTATATAAATCTGTCCAGCACTATATGGGTTATGGAGTCATGCCACCGATGTGTTTTAACATCTGCTTATATAAATCAAACAATAACCACGACAGGGTATAAGTAGGTAATATTGTTATATTGTTTCCACCTACGGTTGATTGGATAACACTTGCCTTGCCTACATTTAAATGATATATTTGCTAATTTTTTATTAACCTAAGTATAATTCGTAAATATAAAAACCCTACCTAAACTGTTGCACGGGATACATTTACTTAGGCAGTACGGAGTACCTTGATAGTTAATTAGCTTCGTAGGTTTATGAGATTTTGGAGAAAAATATCTGGATACATTGAACCGACTTTGAAAATTATTTTACTAATAGCAAGCTATAATATCAACAAGTATATCGGCTATAAGTAATCCCTAAGCGAGACTTTTAAGCGTACTTAAAACAGCGATAAAAAGCGTAGGGCAAATTACCATGAAAAAAATTTTTTTTTTCAGAGAAAAGAATATGTGAGATATGCAAAAGTGTTTCCTTTAACCGAGATGCTGGAATTTAAAGTACCATCTAAATGGTACAGACGGACCATCGGAGGGTGCGAAATACTGTTTGGCTTAGCACTAGCACTTATTCCACACCGTAAGTAATTTACTAAAAACTATAATAATGAACTATTTTTAAATAATAAAATTTGTTATGAAAACTTCATGTTTATTTGGTTTATAGACAAAGAGCTGGATTTTATTGTAGGTAGGTATTTCGAAAAAAAACCATCGATACTATTAAAGTTTTCAAACATACGCTCCACATTTTGTATATTATTTTCAGTATAATTTGTGTATGTTATTCATAAGATAGACATCACATTCATCATGGGTAACATCAGTATCTATTAAATTATTGTTGTGATAACTTAGTGACAAAATCATAATCTCCAAATCATTCGAATAATTTCAATTAAACGTTTCTTTTTCGTCTTTTTTTTTCGCTGTAAAATCTGGATATCAACGAACATTTCAAAAAAAAGAATTGTCCAAATTGGTCAATGCGTTGTTGCATTCACCAGCACATTTTACCATTAATTTTTATATTATAGAAGATATATTTATATTATAGAAGATATATTAATTGTAGAAGATTAATTAACAAGGAGGCCGTTATAGAGTAGGTGTTACATTGCAGAGCGTATAAAGAACGCGGCGAACATCGGCCTGATCCTGCTGATGGTGCTGGCGACGTACTCGCACGTGGCCATCAGCGACCCGTTCGACCGCTGCGCGCCCACCATCGTGTTCTTCTTCATGCTTTGCGGCCGCCTCGTCGTGTGGTAATGTAACGTGTTCTTTTTAAACGACTTCAAAAAAACGAGGAGATTTCTCAATTCGACCGTATATGTTTTTTTAATATGCAGGAAGTATAGCCGATTTTAAGTAACCACGCCAAAGCAGAGATGTCATAAATGTGTTGCCAGCATAGATTTGTTGTTGTAGATAGAACATTATTTACGTGTGTCCTGTGTTATTAACTATTGCGATTACAAAATAAAGAAAATGGATATAAACAGAGACCGTTTCTTACATGTACCTACATGTAAAGATTTCAATACAGGATTCAATTTTTTCGAGGAATTTAACTAAAGTATATAACGAAAGGTTATAACCGGTGGATAAAACAAGATACGTAGATATTTAGTTTAGCTACGATTTCAAACGTTAACGTTAACCTTCAACATTTATGTGAAGTAAAATAGATGTGATTATCCGATCATAATATCGTAGGTACTTGACGTCATCGTATATTCTGTAAATGTTGCAATAACGAAAATAGACCATTTTTCGTGCATTGAAAGAGTGAAATTGTTTAAGTGAGTTAGTAAATTTTAGAAACGCGTAATCGTTTAAGACCGTCCGTTATAAACATTTAAATGCTTACTCTTATAATACTTAGACATAATTTATTCACGAACATTTTCATTATACAAACTATTATTAATAACCACTTAATTTTTATGGGAAGATTGGCAGATGTATCCAGCAAGTTATAATCGTTCTATTTTAGACACAAACCTACGTCAATATTCGGAATGTGTTTAAAAATGATAACGCTGCACCTTGACCAATTTTTACATAATATAAACACGAGTTAGTAATAAAATTAGTTCTATCACACCGAGAGCGTCAGACTGGCTCCCGGCCAGAGAATCTTGTATGACGAATCGCCTGTCGTGGGAATAATGGCTTTAACTAATGCCGATAAATGTTTATTCAATTTATATATGAGATATTTTGAATAGCCATTTCGATGGTTAATGCGATATGAAGTTGTTGTGGAATATGTACTATAGGTAATGCTCCTTAAATTAAAACAAGATCGTTGGTATTATCTCTGTGAAGACAAAATACATTAGATAACATTAATAGTAACATAATAAACTATGATGCATTAGAGGATAACTTATTCTTTAAAGCAAAAAGTAAATGAAATGTTATATTGTATTGTATTATTATGCCTATTATCCCTAATCTAAATATCTTACAAGTTCTATTCCAGATGACCTTTTGTAAAAGAATGTAAGATGCTATTTCGGTAAAAGCAAACACTGTTCTCTTATATTATCTCTTATATATAAATATAGAGACTTTTATTTCTGAAAATTTGTAAAATATCATGTCCAAATTTCGGTAATTTTACTGCTTAAAACTTGGCAATAATGGTTATTTATTGATAACCTCGATAGCTTCTTTAGCACAGATAGATGTAAACAGAAAAACAATTATTCTATAAGCTCAATTAAGATATCGCAGACACGGCTGTCTACGACTCCCTGACTATTTTAATTATTTTTTTATATAAGTAATTAAAGCGCTTTGTTTCTCTCTCGATATGTTCAGACTTCAGAAATACCTCACTTTGTGATAATAAAATGTAGCACAAACGTTGAGTATTTAGCCAAAATATTTTAATATGTACAGCGAGTGAGTTTACCTACATTTTGTCGTAGCGAGAGTTAATAATGTAGGTACTTTAAATGCTTTCTTATTTAATTATTATTCTAGCTACATAAATGTGTTATTTATTTTAAACGCGAAAGTTAATATATACCTAGAGAAACATGGAGACGAAGCTATTTTCAAATTTTTTTTAATAACAAATAATTTAATTTCAGGTATCAAACCCACCGCCGGGAAATGCTAGAAAAGGTTGCCACAGCTCAAAATGGAAATGGTCTGAAGCGGGATTGATCCTATTTATTAATACCATAATATTATAATTTTTATACGAATATCAATTTAAAACACATACATTTATTCAGATCGAATGTATTCATCTTAATTTGAATGCCACAAATCAAACCACTAATATTTGAAATTATATAAAAACATGTTGATTCATTTTAGTTTTAATTATTTTTAAGTTTTGATATTGCACGTCATTTTCGAAATATGCACTGTGATTATGATCTAGTCATGCACCATAGTAGGTAGGTACTGCGAGTTTTTTAATTCCCAATATTTTATAGTTTGATTTAGAGATATTATGTATGTTTTTTCGATATGGTGTCCGTGTAGATATTAAAAGAAATTGGAATTAATAGTAAAAAGGTTATCCTTACTATAGAGGTACATTAAACATCGATCCAGGAGTCAGGACACGGACATACGACCGGTTTTATGATTGAATGATTGATTCTGTAATAGAGTTTCTGCACAATACAAACACTATAATTTCGAATATCAATTCAGCTAATATTTAATTAATACAAATTGATTGCAATATTTAAAAGTGATATTAATTTAAGTGTGTGGTTTTTATTTGTGTGTGTGTATTTGTATGTTGTGAGTTGTGACTTGTGTGTCAAATACATTAACTGCCACTATGTAATATGTATAGTTATGGTATATCATTGCACCTAGTATTCTTGATAGGATTTGCTCAACATGTTAACTTAATAAGGTGTTTTTAATACGAGTATGCATGGAGCAGATACTGAACCGTTTAATCAAACAGGCCCGAAAGTCGTCACTTCTAGTTTTTCGCTGTTGATAAGATTTGATTAATAATAGCGAAACTTTGATTTAAGTATCTATAACAATATATAGAGCTCCCAAGAATACGGATTTATGACTTAAAACGAATCACCGTTTGTTCCAATAATACAAATTATAATATAGAACTTACGTACTGGTACGCTTATAAAACATAATTCTCGATACCCTCGGCCTCAGAGTACAGGAAAAAACAGTATTCTGAGTTGAACTCATTGAAGACCCTATGAAGTATGAACGGGAAATAAATTAGTTACCAGTTACAACTGAAGGGTCGATTTTAAAACATGAACCTCTGAATTCAGCTCAGTTTTTAACACATAAAAATTGTTCAATACAATTATGAGATGACGAGAATATAAGTATAATTGCGTGTTCAAATACTATACCTAATAAATTAATAATAGTGTTTCAATCAGGGTTGTTACGTACAATTTTTAGTTCCTATAAGTAATTGTTTGAACATTGTGTCCCTATGATTTTATATGCTTGTAGATAAAACGCATTTGATGTAAAATTATACGAAAAAATAAAGTAATCCACATTGTTTACTTATGTAGCAATCAGTCATTGTAACGAAATATAATGTTTCAATAAAACTTTCATAATAATAAATTTGTTTTACTCGGAAATAACTAAATACACCGTTTATACCTGTGTTGAATTGTAAAAGACAATCACTCACAAACGTTTCCACTTAATGAAGACAATAAAACCAAATTTATTTAAAACTGCATGTTTCAGACTATTGGTCTTGGATCTTATTCGCAGAAACACATAAAAGCTTTTTTCTTCAACTCTAGTGAGGGCCCTTGGGCGGCCTGAGTCATGTCACCTCGCAAAATGTTGTTTGTAACTTGTAATGTAAATATAGTAACTATGATACTACTAAACGTTGGGCCGATTAAGAGAGGGGACCAAATGGTTACTCCTGCCCAGTCCCGTGGACCAAGCCAAGCTAATAAAACAACATTTAACATAGATAATATATGTTTTATTATTTAAAATTCATTGCCCTGCTTTATTTTGAAGACGTCACAAATATATTTTTTTTTGTTATATGGCTACGAATATATTATAAATAATTACAACGCCGTGATTTTTATTTTAAAATAAAAACATTACTTTGCAAGGTGATTCTTATGTACTACTCAAGGCATTAAATATCATTATGTACAGCAAACAATCACAGTATGCATAATATTCTTATATATTCATTAAAAAAGCACATGTTTCGCAATTATGGAGTAGTTAAAGCATTTCAAGCTGGATCACGCCCAGTCTGAAGCAGTTCTAAAGCATTTCTCAAATTTGCAATTGCAGTTTTTGTGTCTTCATAATTGAGAGCACTACTGGCCCATTTGCAATACTTCTGAGCCTTAGCAATTTGTTCTGGACTTAATTGAGCCACAGTGGTAGAATTGTCGCCATATAAAGTGCTAGGGTTAGTTGGTTGTGGCTGTTGTGAGGGATCATAAGGTACAAAACCTCCCGGATTTGGGTCAGGAGTGTATGGGACGGGAGGGAGTTGCGATGCAGCACGCATGGCAGCATTAGGGTCTGGCAACGAGTTACTAAAGCACGTTGGGATCGTTGGTTGTGAGGGATTGTCTGTAAAACCAAATTCCTGTGGAAAACTTGTAGGTGCCGGATTTGGACCAGGAGCCTGACTTGCTGCTGGAGTTTGACCACCATCAATTGATGTCCCAGCTTCATTCAGTTCTTCGCCATCAGCAGGTTGTGTGGCTGTAATGTATAAAATTAACATTGTTTCTTTTTAGCCAAACAAAAAAGCAAAAAGAAGGATAATGAGTTATGGATGTAGTCAATCATACTTCTCTATTCTATATTTCAAATGTTTGTAGCACCTAACTAAACAAAAAAATGCTAATAAATGAGTCATTTGATTCTCTTGTTAACATTATAAAATAGGTCAGGACAAATAATATGTATATACAGTACAATGTTTTTATTAATAAATAAAGATTTTTTTATTCTTACGTGGTTCAGGCAATTCACCATTCTTTAAGCAACTGTGAATGTGAGCAGCTCTCCATTTAGCATACTTTCTGTTTTGAGAAGCTTCTTCAGTTAAATCACCAAATGTAGTTAATACATCATAAATCATTCCAGACAAGAAAAATGATTTCACAACATTCCTTAAAATATAAAAAATACCCATAAATAACATAAATAAAATATAATAAGGCAAATATAGAATGATTTTTAAAATTCTTTAACTTCTTTTTATATTCTTTAACTTAAACAAAAATGTTGAGGCATGATTGAAACAAAACCTACCAAGAACTTGTCATGTGAGGAAAATGATATTTATAAGTAAATAAATACAAAATACTTACTTTCCATAACTTTGTTCTCTGTCTTGCTTGTCTGCGAATAAAAACAGTTTCAATGCATAGTTCTCTAGATGAGCTTGTGCCACTACCTCATTGGATATGGCCTCATTGTCCTTATTTACCTGCTTAGCTTCTTCCAACCAATCCATTATAGCTGCAGTGAGGAGTGTATTTATATATTTAGAAATGCAAATAATTTTAACAAATTAATGAACATATTATGAAGTATTGGTGCAAAAGAATTAATAAGCAACTTTGCAACACGTCTACTACTATTATAATACTCTTACCCATAAGAATTTTCGTTTCTTCTGGAGTTTTTTTAGAAGTAATTTTTAGTCCGACTTGTAATGCATGTAAACGACACCAGTAGGCGATAACAGGATCTCTAGCGTCATGTTCGGATGCAGTTTTCAAATAATATTGTATGCTTTTCAGACTAGGTGGACATTCTGGAAAGTTTGAAGACATTTTTCTAAACTACACTTAGTTTTTACTGTAAAAATTGTATTATTTTAAGACTTTTGGAAACTATTCTTTTATAAAACAGATTAAAAGAAAAATCTATGAATAACACAATCACTAATATAGGTGACGCTTTAAATTTTAAAAGTATGTAATTTAATTAAATTATTTGTGTACGACTTATTAGAGGATTACTCATTTATATTTTTATATAGTTGACTTTGACATTCGACAGTATTTTCTTAATAATCTATCGCTTTAACTTTTTGTCGCTTTTAAATGACAAAATACTGAAGTTTCACATGTTTTACTCACAATGTATAGCATATTTTGAACATGTTAAAGGCTAGCTTAGCTTTAAGACTTAAGTTATGTTAAGAAATTACAATAAGAAAATGAAAAAATAAACAAAGGATAATTAACCAATAAAGTCTGCATCTGTAACTTTTGTTTTGATCTAAAATAGTAAATAGAATTTATTTACTTTATTGTCGTATAAATATTATCTTTTAAAATTTCATCGTAAAGAACTGTAACTTCAAAATAAGGAAAGTCCGAAAAATATAACAGATGTACCTATATGACTTTGAACTATAATAAATTCTGAAATGGTTTGTTAGATGATTTAAATACATCGAATAACATTTTATTCCAACATGATGATGGTGTAGATTCTACTTTAAAGACTAAATAAAAACATTACTTAGTGTTAGTGGGTTCTTTCTGTCGTGAACTTTGATATTTCCGCTATGAGTTTATGTTTGCTAATTGTCTAATTGACAGCTTTTGTAGGCTGTGGTTTTTGTGAATAGTATAAAGTATTGTGTGCGAATTCAGTTTATTAAAATTTACGAATCAAATTAACATTTTAAAGATAAACCTACAAAACACAAGTTTTTAAAATGCCATCAAAACAGAGGAAAATTGCTATGATGGGTTACAGATCCGTTGGTAATGTGATATTAACGTTATATGTTTTTTTTTGTTTTGAATAGTATTTTATGACGTACATGAGTTTAATTTTTATATACAATATTAACAGGGAAGTCTTCACTTATTATACAGTTCGTTGAGGGACAATTCGTAGATTCATATGATCCAACAATTGAAAACAGTAAGTTAAAAATACTGTTGTTCTATATATTTTGAAAAAATATAAAAAAAATACTATCCAACAAGGTTCTACCTGAGTTGAAGCTTTTTGATTAATTGATCACCTGAATTTTTTCAGCATTTACAAAGTTTATTCGATTAAATTCAACGGAATATGAAGTAAAATTAGTGGACACAGCAGGGCAGGATGAATACAGTATATTTCCTTTACAGTACAGCATGGATTTTCATGGTTATGTCCTAGTATATTCAATCACTTCAAGCAAAAGTTTTCAAATCGTACAAATAATATATGACAAACTGTTAGACATGGTGGGAAAAATACAGTAAGTATATTATTACTTTATGGGCCTGATAGCTAAAATTCTAATTTCATTTGTATTTCTTTGAGTTCAAGTGTTATAATATAAAAAGTCAGATTAACACACAATAATGATGTCTGAGAATAAAATAAGTAAAACAAGCTTTTAAAAGTAGGTAATAATTAATCTGATCTGATTCAATTAAAATTTAACCAATTATAATGTAGCTAAATGAGTGAAGGCCAGACATCGGTCACCAAGCCTCAGCATGATTATGTTTATTAAATATAAAAATAAAATAAAATAAAATAAATATTTCAGGACATTTATACACAGCGCCATCTAGTTCCAAGCTAAGCCGAAGCTTGTGTTATGGCAACTAGATAACGGAATAAATTACATATACATTACTTTTTTTTTTTGTAAATACATACATACAATACATAGCAACACCC